>CAUYPK010070865.1:0-15782 GCA_963574355.1 Loris lydekkerianus | reverse complement strand
CCCCCATCTCTAAAAAAATAACTGAGTGTTGTGATGGGCACCTGTAGTTCAAACTACTTGGGAGGCTGAGGCAAGAGAATCATTTGAGCCCAAGAGTCTGAGGTTGCTGTGAGTTATAATGCCATGGCACAGTATCTAGGGCAACAACAACAAAAAAAGTTTATATATGAAGGAATTTTTAGTGATGACATGGTCCAGAGCCATCCTTACTGATCAGGACATTCAAGCCCAGAAAGAGCCCAGGACGTGTCCAAAGTCACAAAATTGGATAGGTGATGGCAGCATCAGGACAAGGGCCCGGGTCTCCTCACACCCTGCTTGGTAGAGGATACACATATGTCCCATCATATTGCTCTTTTAGTTCTGGGAGGCTTGAGGACAAGCAAGTGGGGCACTCTGTGATTGTTACTAGAAGTGACAGTAACAGGGTACAAGTCCTGGGGGTGAGAGAGTCTGCTAGAGAGGGGTTAGAGAAGGAAAGGATGCTAAGAAGGGGGGTGAGATGGGAGGGGCTGAAGGATGAAGTCTGGGTAAAGTCAAGATGCAAGACAAGAGTCCAGGGGAGACAGGAAAGGGTCGGAAGTGGTGGTCAGGGGTGAGACGCTAGAGTCTGATACTGCAGACATGGCCAACAGGGGCGCAATGCGTGGTCCTGGGTGTCTGCTGGTGTGGAATGATGGAGACAAAGGTCATCGAATTGGAAAAGGCAAGAGAGATTGGTGACTAATACACTGTCCTGAGAGGCGGGAAGTGGTATCTCCCACCTGTAATCCCAGCATTCTGGGAGGCCAAGGCGTGAGAATCACCTGAACTCAGGAGTTCAAGACAGCCTGAGCAAGAGCGAGACCTTGTCTCTACTAAAAATAGAAAAAGGCTGGCGGCACCTGTGGCTCACAGGGGTAGGGCCCTGGTCCCACATGCTGGAGGTGGCAGGTTCAAACCCAGCCCCAACCAAAAACCGCAAAAAAAAAAAAAAAAGAAAGAAAAGAAAAAGGCTAGGCGCCTATAGTTCAGTGGTTAGGATGCCAACCACATACACTGGGGCTGGTGTGGGTTCAAACCCAGCCTGGGCCTGCTAAACAATGACAACTACAACAAAAAAGTAGCCGGGCGTTGTGGCAGGCACCTGTAGTCCCAACTACTTGGGAGGATGAGGCAAGAGAATCATTAAGCCCAAGAGTTTAAGGTTGCTGTGAGCTGTGATGCCCACCCAGGGTGACAGCTTGAGACTCAGTCTCAAAAAAAGAAAATAAAAAAAAAAGTAGAAAAATTAGCCAGGCATCGTCATGGTTGCCCATTGTCAGAGCCTCTAGAGGGAGACTGAGGCAGCAAGGTTGCTTGAACCCAGGAGTTTGAAGTTGCTGTGAGGTAGGCTGATGCCACCATGGCACTATATAACCTGAACAACAAAGACTGTCTCTAAATAAATAAATAAATAAATAAAAACTGTCCTGAGAAATAGGGGAATCTGGAAAAGAACAGGCATGTGGACAAGAGCCCAGGCAAGGCCTCAGCACTCCCAGAAGAGGAAATGTTTAGCTGGGGCCTTGCTGCACCTGGGGCCCCACCCAGACCAGACCAGGGCAGGGTGGGGCTCTGCCTCTGAGAGGCCACAGGGCAGGTTCAGCTAGGGGCTGTCCTCACTGTACCCAGGTGGTTCTTCGAGGTTTGAGATCACTGTCAAGGGGCCCAATTTCCTCGAAGTTTCCAAATCCAGTGCTGGAACCACCGGGTCCGCCCTGTGGAAGACAAAAGAAACAAAAGTGAATCCAGAGAAAATTATAGCCAAATCTTAATCTTTACAAAGGATGACTACATTCACTATGAACAATCTGTGATTTAGGGATGGCTGGGCCAACCTCCACAAAGGCCACAACTTTTCCTGTGAACCAGGGGTCTCTGCAGTAACTGACCCAGCTCCTCCAGGTAACAGCTAAAGTCACTTCTCTTCACAGAGCTGGGCTTAGAGGGAACTTTCCTACCTCTCAATTCCCTGCGTTGAAGCCTTGACCTGTCCTGGGGCTCACTGATCATCCACACTGGAAACTTTTCAAAGAACAGCTCTCATTTCAAAGGTGAGTAGAAAGACCCAGAGAAGGAATGTGGCTAGCCCTGGGCCGCTCAACGACTGGGGGGTCTACCAGGACTAGACCCTGGTCTTGTAATTTCCCCACCACCACCCCCTTCCCAGGAAGGGAGAATGTCTCCGCGGAGTCCCTGTGGATTGATAAGGGACCCAGACTGTGGGGCAGTTCAGTCATGCAGATAATTTGGATATAACATGGCAAATTCTAAAGTCCTAGGGCAGGGGAGAGGCAGGATTCTGGCCTGGGGCCTAGAACGAAAGGATATAGCCTCTCTGTGCAAGAGCTACAAAAAATAAAAGGGCCCAGGGGCAGTGGCTCAGCACTATGGGAGCATCACTGGAGACCAAGAGTTTTATATTAGCCTAGGCAAGACCCCATCTCTAAAAAAAAATTTTAAAAAGGGGGAGGGCTGGCTTGGCACCCGTAGCACAGTGGTCACAGCACCAGCCACATGCACCGAGGTTGGCAGATTTGAGCCCGACCTGGGCCTGCTAAGCAACAATGACAACTGCAATAAGAAAATAGCCAGGGATTGTGGCGGGTGCCTGTAGTCCCAGCTACTTGGGAGGCTGAGGCAAGAGAATTGCTTAAGCCAAAGAATTTGAGGTGGCTGTGAGCTATGTTGCCACGGCACTCTACCAAGGGCAACATAGAGAGACTGTCTCAAATAAACAAATAAATAAATAAAAATGGGGAAGGGAAAAAGGGATTTGGTAAGCTGTCAGCTAACAGATTCAATGTAGGGGTACATGGCATACCTCCTGGATGAAGGGCTCAACTACAAAAATGTAACCTAATTGTATGTACCCTTATACTCTGTTTGTCCTGTTCCTAGTCACAGTAACAGGGGGAAAGGCATGGCTCCACTGCCCCAGAGCAGGGACACAGGTCAGCCATAACATGGGCACAGCATGAATGTCACCCTGCTGGACAGAATCACAAACTGAACAACTGCACGGCAATCCTGAAAAATGCCTATAATGCAACACACAATAAAGTAAAGGCAAGGATGTACCCTGGGATGAAAGCTGGATCCCTTTTCCCTAGGGGCCTTATTGGGATGAGGCAGGATCAAAGGAAAGGGGAAAGCTGAGAATGGGAGGGCGGGGTCTTTATGGGAGAAATCCTGACACGCCCACTGCCTGCTACCCCTTATCCCACAAGGGCAACCAGCTGCAGGCTGGAGGACACTTCTATTCTGTACGAATATATCCTACTCCAAAATCTTTTTGTATCTAGAACTTTGGAATAGGTGGCTGCCATGCCTGGGGCTACCTAGGGCTTTGAAATACAGGAAATGTGTCAGTGGACCTAATAAAATGCTTCAGTGACTTGAAAATATCCGTAAAATACCTTACTAGTCCACACAGACGACACGCCTTTGATTCTCAAAGATCCCCCCTACCCACTGAGAAGTCAGTGCACATGTCCTCCATAGATGGCTAAAATAGATTGCCTTTTAGTCTAAAATGATTATTTCTTCTGGAAACATAATCTTTCCTCTTCTGCCTTAGCCCTCTGAGGAAATGGAATAAAGCAATTTAGCATCTTCACTTGTTAACCTTCTACAGCATCTCAGCTCAAAGGGTTAAGCTAACCAAAGGTTGCCAAGGGGACAGCCTCCAGGGCCAGGTCAGCGTTCTTCTCCTCCATCCAGGTGCCCCTACCCTCTCTGAAAGCGGCTGCCACCACCAAGCTGTGGGGACAGAAGTCCAGGCTCCAAAGTGCTATATCTCCTGATTTTTAGAAAGAGGAAGAAAAATGTCCTGATTTTAAAATGTTGGTAACTGATTCAATTAACACAACAATTCCACTCTGCAGTCAACCAAAAAGACAGCTTGCACCTTCTGAAAGTCAGTGTTTTTCAAATTGTTGTCCTGACAATCCAGAAAAGAGACCCTGGGGTAGCCTGGGACAAAGGGGAGGCTGAAAGTGTGGCAGCTGGCCCCAGCCCACACCTCCAGCCTCAACACCTCTGCTTTCATCTGCTTTGCTTCCCATATGTAAACTTTCACTGGGGGATGAAAAAGTTCTGCTGATTAATAAAAAGTTTGAAAACTGCCCGGATGAGGTGGCTCACGCCTGTAATCCCAGCTCTCTGAGATGCTGAGGCAGGTGGATTGCTTCAGCTCAGGAGTTCGAGACCAGCCTGAGCCAGAGTGAGAATCTGCCTCTAAAAACTAGCCGGGCATTGTGATGAGCGTTTGCAATGCCAGCAACTCAGGAGGCTGAGAAAGGAGATTTGGTTGAGCCCAAGAGTTTGAAGTTGCTGTGAGCTATGATGCTACAGCACTCTACCCAGGGCAACACAGTAAGACTCTATCTCAAAAAAAGAAAAAGGTTTGAAAACTACCAAAATACCTGTATATAGATTAGAAAACCAAGACCCAGAAAAGGAAGTATCTTGCCATGACCCTACATAGGTGGCAGGAAGACATTGAAAAGCCAGGGCTCCTTACCAGCAGGCCTGGGCTTGTCCCCTGCCTGGGTCCCATTACCAACCGTGCTGCACCTTCATCTCCGGCAGCCCGAGGTAAACAGAGCTCCTTGGGGTGACTCACACATGTGCTCCTCCTCTGATACCTGCACCATGGGGCTCAGCCCCACCTTCAGCCCTTGGAAGTGGCACGTGTGACAATCCCAAAAGAGAAAGTCCCCTCCCTGAACACTGTTGCTCTCTACCTTTCTGCCCGCAAAGTCTGCATCAACTGTCCGGGAGGCAAAGCCTGGACAGGGGAGGGCTGCTAGAAAGACTGGCATTTCGGGGCTGGGGGCGGTGGGTCACACCTGTAATCCTAGCACTCTGGGAGGCCGGGGCACGAGAACCATCTGAGCTCAGGAGTTCAAGACCAGCCTGAGCAAGAGTGAGATCCTGTCTCTACTAAAAGTAGAAAACTAGCCAGATATCCTAGAGGATGCCTGGAGTTCCAGGTACTCAGGAGGGAGGCTGAGGCAGGAGGATGGCTTGAACTGAGGAGTCTGAAGCTGCTGTGAGCTAGGCTGATGCCATGGCACTCTAGCCTTGGCAACAGAGGGAGACTGCCAAAAAAGAAAACAAACAAAAAAACAAAACAAACCAGGAAAGACTGGCGTTTTGGTATAAAGTCTGATTCGTGTTCTATGACAGTGAATGCCAGGGTCACTACTTTCTACTGGGCAACCCAGACCCCCAGTTGGGCTGTGTGTGTATTTCCAGGGGCTGAAGCAAGACCACGTTCCTTAACCCTCCCTAGAGAGTGATTGATCTTCAAGGTGGCCATGGGCCACTCTTGAACAGATTATTTCAGGAATGCCTGTTCCTAAATACCTTTCAACCACCTCCCTGCCTTCAATCTGACCACCAGAGCTCAGGGTTAAAGTGCAAGCACATTCAGGGAGAAGGAGAGGGCCTCACGTTTAGACTAAGATCCAAAAGGCCAGGCACAGTCCTTTTAAAAGATCAGCTTTTCTGAGTGTAAGAAGTTAGGGTCCACTGGCCCGGTGACTGTAGCTCAGCTGCTAGGATGCTGGCCGTACATCATAGCTGGTGGGTTCCAACGCGGCCAGGCCTGGCAAACAATAATGACAACTACAACAAGAAAATAGCCGGTGGGCAGTGCCTGTGGCTCAGTGGGTAGGGCGCCAGCCCCATATACCCAAAGGTGGAGGGTTCAAACCCAGCCCTGGCCAAACTGTAACAAAAAAATAGCTGGGCATTGTGGCAGGCGCCTGTGGTCCCAGCTACTTGGGAGGCTGAGGCAAGAGAATCGCTTAAGCCTAAGAGTTTGAGGTTGCGGTGAGCTGTGACAGCACGACACTCTACCAAGGGCGACATCATGAAACTCAAAAAAACAAAAAAGTTAGGGTCCAGGAAAGAAGTATCAGGACAGGGAGAGGAAGAGAGGGCAGGGTAACTCAGAAGCACTCAAAACACTTTGTCAATATAGAGTCAAATATAATATATCAAGTGGAGTTTTTAGTGAGGGTCCCTCACTGTCTGGACTCCACATAAACAGACGCTGCCTAAAGGCAGAAGCCCTGATCCTCCAATTTAGCCTCCTGGACTATGCTATTGCAACAGCCTAAGAAGGAAGGATGTCCACCCCCAGGCCTGGCTGCCAAGGAATCAGTCCCTCCCTGCTGAGCTACAAGCCCTCAGGAGCAAGCAAAGAGCAAAGTAGAGGAGATGGGGCCTCAGGCCAGATGGGGAATCTATGTTACCTGAAGCCACATGACCAGGGGCAGTTCTGAGAAGTTCTTGCAGGGGTTGGTAGCATAATAAAGCCACCAGAACATGTAAGCATCCTTGCGGACAGTCACGTAGTCCCATACTTCCTTGCCCTCCTCTGTGGGCCAGTTGATGACAGCTCCTGAAACAGAAGCTCAAGTTCATTTTCCTAAAAAATATCTAATGTTCAGTCTCAGTGCCTGTAACTCAGTGGGGTAGGGAGCCGGCTACATACATGGGGCTGTTGGGTTCACACTCAGCCCTGGCCAGCTAAACAATGACAACTGCAACAACAAAAAAACTAGCTAGGCATTGAGGCAGGTGCCTGGGTCCCGGCTACTTGGGAGGCTGAGGCAAGAGAATCGCTTATGCTCAAGAGTTTGAGGTTGCGGTGAGCTGTGATGCCATGGCATTCTACCAAGGGTGACAAAGTGAGACTCTGTCTAAAAAAAAAAAAAAAAAAAAATCTAATGTTCAGCTAAAACCAAGCCTGGTAGAGATGGCCATGCTAGGCTAGAGATGATTTGTTTTATATTGCAGGTAATTTATCCACCCCAATATATTATGGGAATAAGAAAAAAACCTCAGGTATAAAAAAGAAACCAAACTCAATAGAGGGATAGGAGGTTGAGGGCTTTCACATTTTCCTCCATATCTTTCTGAAATGTTTGGATTATTGTTATTATTATTATTATTTTATTTATTTATTTTTTTTCAGAAGCAGAGTCTCCATTGCCCTGGAGTTGAGTGTCATGGCATCATAGCTCACATCAACTTCAAACCTCAAACTCTTGGGCTCAAGCAATTCCCTTGCTTCAGCTTTCCAATTAGCTGGGATTATAGGTGCCTGCCACAATGCTCAGCTATTTTTTTTTTTTAGAGATGGGGGTCTCACTCTTGCTCAGGCTGGTCTTCAACTCTTGAGCTGGGGCAATCCACCCACCTCAGCCTCCCAGAGTGCTAGAATTACAAGTGTGAGACACTGAGCCCAGCAAATGTTTGGATTTTTAAATAGTTACCATGAAACACTTTTATAATTCTGTAAAAATAAGAGAGAGCTTTACATTTTGAGGAAAAAAGAAAATCTCAAAACGCAACATGCTGGTTTTTATTCTGCATTTAATACATGAATAAAAAGGCATCATAGGCTGGTAAAGCTCAGTAATTCCAGAGCTTTAGGAAGCAGAGACAAGAGAACTGCCTGAGGCCAGGAAAGTTTGAGACTAGCCTGGGCAACATAGTGAGACCTTGTCTCCACAAAAAATTTAAAAATTAGTCAGGCATGGTGGCATGGCATGCACTTGTGGTTCCCAGATACTTGAGAGGCTGAGCTAGGAGGATTTCTTGAGCCCAGGAGTTAGAGGTTACAATGAGCTGTGATCAAGCCACTGCACTCCAGCCTGGATGACAGAACAAGACCCTGTCTCAAAAAAAAAAAAAAAAAGAAAGAAAGAAAAGAAAAGAAAAAAATTGCAAGAAGGAAAGAGTCATCACTAATTACTAGCACTGAGACTATTCGATACATGGTATCAGAGCAACTATTACCTCTCTGGGTTTAAAAAAAATAGAAATGTAGGTCCTCAACACTATAAACCAAAATAAGTTCCAGGTGGATCAAGTATTTAAATTTTACGATTTAAATATTAAAAAATACAAAAATTATAGTTGAATATTTTTTCTGACCTCTGGATGGGTAAAGGATTTAAGCAAATACCAAAGATTACCAAAATATATATAATATATATATTACATATATATATTATATATATGTATATCAAACAGAGGCGAGGACAGAAACTTAAATTTCTGCATAACAAAATTTCTGTACATCAAAAAATGACAAACAGCAAAGATAGATCTACAACAGGTATGTAATAGGGTAATTTTCCCTACTCATGCTGATCAATTTTTTTAAGTTTGAGAACATAGTGCAATTTAAAATAGTTTAACATAATAAACCGCACATGAACTTTATGGACACTTTGTATATATCTCCAATAATCCTCCAACTCATTTATTTATGCATTAACTTTCCTTAGTTAACTTTTCTAGCATCTGCAAAATGTGTTGATAAAGAGCAGGTTAAATACATTTTGTCTGTCACTCTTGCTAAGGTAACAACTTTCGAGATACAGTATATTTGTTTTTCCTCAAAAATTACTGTGTTAAGAAAAAAAAGAGAAAGAACTGAAGCTAAAAGATGACAACTGGAGTTTTTTGCCTTCTACTTCCTCTTTTTTCAAATTTCAGTTCCTTTTGGCAAATAAAAGAACACTGGTCCCAATAGTGAAGAGAGAGAGGACCAGAGAAGGAGACATCTTGTAAATGATTAGACTGGAGAAAAAGAAAATCAGAAAGTGTCTGAGGAGCAAAAAGAATGACTGAAGTATTATTAATGTGTCTATCAGGTTTTATACACAAGTAACACAAGATTAGTCTCCTTGACAATGACAGATAAGGCTTCAGGTCCCTTTTGGCCTAACCCTTGTCCCTTCTCCCTTCACTGGCACTGTCAAAATTTGGGCACGGGAGGAGCACAACGTATTTCACAGCATTTCCCAGACATAAGCCCAAAGGCCAGAGGAATGGTCCCCCTTTTATACAAAGGAAAACAAGAACTGTTCAACATCCTGCCTAATATCACAAGGCAAGTTTGTGACAAGTTCAAATTCTCAGTTCTGTCTTCAGACCAGAAGATATTTTGCTGAATCAAGAGAGAAAATCAGTTTGCAAGTCATCTATTAAGTAATTTGTTTTCGTCTGAAAGGTTGGTTAAGTGTCACCTGGTCTGCTCAAATAAAGCTGAAAGGGAAGGATCTTGTCTCAATGATATATCCTATTCGTGGTAGGCTTTTTAAGAGGTTTTTTTGCTACATATTTCAGCTCAAAATGAAAAGCCCTTATAATCTCATTTAGCAGCCAATCACGACAGGAAAGGGAGGGATCGCGGAAACCTCCTAGAGCAGCAGTTTCCCCAAATCATACATTTTGCACAGCTGTTTCTTCCTAGGCGTACGAGAAAGGACACACCGGACTACCCAGAGTCAGAAAAGGACGGAAGAAGCACTTTGAATTAAAAAAAAAAAAAAGTGAGGTTCAAAAGCAATTTAATTATGCAAGGTACGTCCTGGGAGCAAGAGATTTAAAGCACAAACCCACTAACAAACTCTCATCCCTGCGGAGAGGGCTGCTGATGAGAACTTTGGTCCAACCTACCCGCGCTCAGGCCCAGCAGCAGCGGCAGCAGCAGCAGCCACCGCGGTACAGAAGGGGACGGAGGCGCCGGCTCCATGGCGAATACCGCGGGGCAGCATCAGGGACAGGCTAGGCTTGATGCCCCACCACGTGACGGCAGCGGGCGGGGCGGGGCCAGGGCGCGACCGGGGCATTCGGGGGCGGGGCCGGGCGGTGGGGGCGGGGCGGGGGCATTTGGGGGCGGGGCCTGGGCCGGCGGGGCCGGGGCCCGGGCCAGCCTGGCCCCTCGCAGCCATCCAGCACACCTTCCACAGAACAGGCCAACTCAGACCCCGGAGATCTCCCTCAGGCATTTCTGCTGGGCTAGTCGTTAGGTCGCTCTCCTCTGTTTTAGGGAAGGCATTTAATGCATTTATTGGATTTAGGTTGTGCAACAAATCAAGAGATTTCGGGGTAATAACCGCTGTCCTTCCTGCTCCGCCCATCTCTTCTAACAAAAGGCCTGACATTTCAAAATACTTCTGTCTGGGGCGCTGTGTCTCATGCCTGTGACCCCAGCACTCTGGGAGGCGGAGGCGGGTGAATAGCTTGAGGTAGGAGGCCAGCTTGAGCGAGAGAGAGACCCCATCTCTACTAAAAAAAAAAAAAGAAAGAAAGAAAGAAAGAAAGAAAAGAAAAATTAGATGGGCTGACACCTGTAGTCCCAGCTACCCCGGAGGCTGAGTCAAGAGAATTGCTTGAGCCTAAGAGTTTGAGGTTGCTCTGAGCTAGGATGCCAGGGCAGTCTACTGAGGGCGACACAGTGAGACTGTCTCAAACAACAACAAACCCAAACTACTTCATCTGCCACGACTCTTTTTTTTTTTTGAAGTGTAATATTTTCTTTTCATTTTATTGGTGATTCATTGAGGGCACAAAGAACCAGGTTACATTGATTGCATTTGTTAAAGTCCCTCTTATAATTGTGTCCCACCCCGAAAGGTGTGTCATAGTGTTTTTTACTTAATTTTTTTTTTTTTTTGAGACAGAATCTTACTATATCACCCTCTGTAGAGTGCTGTAACATCACAGCTCACAGCTGTTGGTGCTGTGGCAGGCGGCTATTGTCCCAGCTACTCCAGAGGCTGAGGCAGGAGGATTGCTTGAGCCAAAGAGTTTGAGCTGCTGCTATCAGAATTCAGACAGGTTAATAGCAGTGATGAGGAATCATATTAACCAAGCCTCCAGGTCCAGGACAAGGCAAGATGTAAATGTGCTTGAAAAAGCTGAGTGAAGACAGGAAAACATGGCAGATGAAATAGATCAGAAATTACTCTTAGGCAGCGTCCGTGGCTCCGTGAGTAGGGCACAGGCCACATACACCAAGGCTGGCGGGTTTGAACCTAGCCAGGGCCAGATAAAACAACGACGATAACTACTACAATAACAACAAAAATAGTTGCATTGCAACTGGCAGGAAGACCTCAAACTCAATGAAGACAGACAGTAAATAAAGGCCACAGCTGAGATAATGGACATGTTGTAATGAGCCGACAAAGATTTTAAAGTAGCCATGATAAAGGTGCTTCAATGAAAACTATCAACATATTTAAAACAAATGAAAAAATAGAAAGATAAAGTGAAGAAATAGAAATCAAAGCAACAGAAAGTCTCAGCAAAAAAGTAGATGATATAAAGAAGAAACAAATGGAAATTTTATTTTCACTTGATCTTAGCCAAAGGCCGAGAAGTGATAAGGAAATTTCATTTTCTTTTTTCTTTCTTTTGAGACAGAGTCTCACTATGTGGCCCTTGGTAGAGTGCTGTGACATCACAGCTCACAGCAACTTCAAATTCTTGGGCTTAAGCAATTCTCTTGCCTCGGGCTCCCGAGTAGCTGGGACTACAGGTGCCCACCACAATGCCCAGCTATTTTTAGAGACAGGGTCTCACTCTGGCTCAGGCTGGTTTCAAACTCCCGAGCTCAAGCAATCCACTCTCCTTGGCCTCCCAGAGCAAGGATTACAGTGTGAGCCACCATGCCCTGCCTTTGGTTTGGTTTTTCTGAGACAGAGTCTCACTCTGTTGCTGAGGCTAGAGTGCCATGGTGTCACCTTAGCTCACAGCAACCTCAGATTCCTGGGTTCAAGTGATCCTCCTGCCTCGGCCTCCAGAGTAGCTGAGACTACAAGTGCCACCATAACACCTGGCTAATTTTTCTGTTTTTAGTAGAGCTGAGGTCTTGCTCTTGCTCAGGTTGATCTTGAAACCCTGAGCTCAAGCAATCCTCCCACCTCGGCCTCCCAGATACTAGGATTACAGGAGTAACCCCCCACACCAGCAGATCCCCTTGGTCTTTACTCGTTAGTAACAGATTACCTTAGTTCTCACATGTGTCTGCTTTCCTTTTCTTTTTTCCGCAGTTTTTGGCTGGGGCTGGGCTTGAACCCACCATCCCGATATATGTCACCGGCGCCCTACTCCTTGAGCCACAGACGCCACCTTCCTTTTCTTTCTAAAACGAATTGCTACCTGCCCTTTTCCTGATATTGTACGGTGATGACTGTTAGTTTTGTGATGTTCGTGGCACTTACAGTTTGCGTCATTCTGTAACTGTGAATTTCCCCCACTTTGTGTCACAAGCAAGAAACTGCATTTTATGCAAAAGAGAACATATTCCCTCAACTGTGAGTCATGACCAAAACTTGTTTGCTTCAGGCCCCTTTTTAACTTCCTTATCTAGGCCAGACTTTTCTCTTACTTTCCTATAGTCCCCCTTTATCCCTAATCACTACTGACTCAAGAAACTGAATGAATAAACCAAAGAAAAGAAATCTATTCTAAAACACATTTTAATTAAATTTTTGAAAACCAAAGACAAAGTGAAAATTATGAAAGTAGAGAAAAATGACACCATACCTAGAGGGGAAAAACCATTCAAAAGATAGAAGAGTTCTCATCAGAAACCATAAGGAACACAAAAGAAAAGAAATGTCAGCCCAGAATCCTGTATTCAGTAAAATATCCTTCCAGTATCAGAGGAAGGGAAGCAATGAAATTGAAATCATTGAAACGAAGAACAGGTTAATTTTCCAGCAAGAATGACATGAAAAAAAAGGGAGAAGGGCTCGGCTGCCCTAACACAGTGGTTACAGTGCCAGCCAATACACTGGGGCTGGCGGGTTCGAACCCAGCCCCGGGCCAGCTAAACAACTGCAACAAAAAAATAGCCAGGCAATGTGGTGGGGACCTGTAGTCCCAGCTACTTTGGAGGCTGAGGCAAGAGAATTGCTTAAGTCCAAGAGTTTGAGGTTGCTCTGAGCTGTGATGCCACAGCACTATACTGAGGGTGACATAGTAAGACTCTTGTCAAGAAAGAAAGAAAGAAAGAAAAGAAAAGAGAGAAGACCCCAATCATCAATATCAGGAACAAACTAGGGGATATTACTCCAGATCCTGATGACACTAAAAGGATAATAAGGAAATACTATGAAAATTCTATGCACAGAAATTTGACAGCTTAGACAAAATGGACCAATTCCTTGAAAACACAAACTACAACAATTTACCCAATACAAAACATATAATTTGAATAGCCCTAAAGCTATTATTATTATTATTTTTGAGTCAGAGTCTCACTGTGTCACCCTTGGTAGAGCTGTGTGGCGTCACAGCTCACAGCAAACTCAAACTCCTGGGCTTACGTGATTCTCTTGCCTCAGCCTCCCAGGAGCTGGGACTACAGGCACCTGCCACAGCCCTCAGCTATTTTTTGTTGCAGTTGTCATTGTTGTTTTAGTTGGCTCGGGCTGGGTTCAAACCCACGGGCCTTGGTGTATGTGGCTGGCACTGTAACCACTGTGCTACAGTGCCAAGCCTAGCCCTGTGACTATTAAGGAAATTGAGGGCAGCGCCTGTGGCTCAAAGGAGTAGGGTGCCAGCCCCATATGCCGGGGGTGGCAGGTTCAAACCCAGTTCCGGCCAAAAACTGCAAACCCCCCCCCAAAAAAAGGAAATTGAATTCATAATTTAAAAAATTATCTTAAGGCTTGGTGCGTGTAGCTCAGTGGCTAGGGCACCAGCCACATACACAGGAGCTGGCAGGTTTGAATACAGCCTGGGCCCGCCAAACAACAAAGACAACTACAAAAAAACAAACAAACAAACAAAAAAAATAGCCGGGCATTGTGGCGGGTGCTTGTGGTCCCAGCTACTTGGGAGGCTGAGGCAAGAGAATCCCTCTAGCCCAAGTGTTGGAGGTTGCTGTGAGTTGTGATATCACAGCACTCTACCAAGGGTGACATAGTGAGACTCTGTCTCAAAAAAAAAAACAAAATTATCTTAAGAGAATGAAAAGACTAGCCACAAACCAGGAGAAAATAGTCACAAAAACATTTGCCAAGAAGCACTCAAGTAGAAAAAATACACATATTTACAAAAACACATGGCTGATTACGATGGTTAATTTCAGGAGTCAATTTGACCGGATTAAGAAATAACTAGAAACTTGGCAAAGGATTATATTTGGGTGTATCTGTGAGGGTATTTCCAGAGAAGATCAGCATGTGAGTCCAAAGGAAATGGGCGGGGCAGATCTATTCTCAAAGTGGGTGGGTACCATCCAATCTGCTGGGGGCCCAGAGCCAACAAAAACAGAAAAGACAAATACAGCAATCCACCTGCTGGATCTGAGATACAGTCCTGTCTCCTGTTCTTGCACAGCAACTCAGGCTCCCCAGTCTTTGGACCTAACATCAGTAGCCACTGCCTCCCCAGGTTCTTAGGCCTTTAGTCTTAAACCGAGAGCTGTATGTTTGGTTTCCCTGTTTCTGAGGCCTCTGGACTTGGACTTAGCCACACTACCAGCAAGCACCCCAGGGGCTCTTGCTTGCAGATGGCCTATCATGGACTCTCAGCCTCCATAACTCATAATTACAGAGCCAATTGCACTAATAAATCCTCCCTCCTCCATTAGATCTGTCTCCCCGGAGAACCCTGACTAATATACAGATAAAGGATTTGTCTCTAAAACTCACAAACAAGGCCAAGTGTGGTGGGTGGGTGGTGGGCTCACACCTATGAGCCCAGACCACCTGTAATCCCAACACTCTGGGAGGGCCAGGTGGGTGGACTGCCTGAGGTCAGGAGTTCAAGACCAGCCTGAGCAAGAGTGAGACCCTGTCTCTAAAAACAGCCAGGCATTGTGGCAGGTACCTGTAGTCCCAGCTACTTGGGAGGCTGAGGCAAGAGGATCTCTTGAGACAAGAGTTTAAGCTATGATGACACAGCACTCTACTAAGGGTGACAAAGTGGGACTCTGTCTCAATAAATCAATAAATAAACAAGCAAACAAAACACAAAGAAGCATATGAAAAGATGCCCTATATTGTATGTCATCAGGGAATTACAAATGAAAACAACAGTGAGGCCAGCTCACGCTTATGATCCCAGCACCTTGGGAGGCCTTGTCACTAGAGGAGGAGAATCAGAACAGCCTGGGCACCATATTAAGACTCTGTCTCTACAAAAAATAAGACAAATATTAGTTGGATGGGACAACAAACACCTGTACAGTCCTGGCTATATGAAAGGCAGAGGCAGAGGATCTCCTGAGCCCAAAAGTTTGAGGTTGTAGGGCAATATTTTTGTTCTACTCCAGCTGGGATGACAGAATAAGAGCATGTCTGTAAACAACAACAGCAACAACAAAAAGTGAGACACCACCACGTTAGAATTCCTAAAATACAGAACACTCACAACATCAAATACTGAAGAGGAAATGGAGCAATAGAATTTTCATTCCTTGCTGGTGGGAATGCAAAATAGTAACAACCACATTGTCAGACAATTTGGCAGTTTCTTACAAAGCTGAACATAGTTTTATCATACAATCCAGTGTGTGGGATAGTTACTCATGTGCACACAATTTTTTTTTGGGGGGGGAGATAAAATTTCACTCTGTCACCTTGGGTAGAGTACCTTGGTGTCATAGCTCCCAGCAACCTCAAACTCTTGGGCTTGAGCAATCCTCTTGCCTCAGCCTCATTAGCTGAGACTACAGACACCCATCACAATGCCCAGCTAGTTTTTCTATTTTTTTTTTTTTTTTTAGAGATGGAGTTTCACTCCGTTGCCCTCCGTAGAGTGCTTTGGCATCACAGTTCACAGCAACTTCCAGCTCTTGGGCTTAGGCGATTCTCTTGCCTCAGCCTCCTAGTAGCTGGGACTACAGGTGCCTGCCAAAACACCCTGCTACTTTTTTGTTGTTGTTGTTGCAGTTTGGACGGGGCTGGGTGCAAACCCACCACCCTCGG
>CAUYPK010070864.1:0-67786 GCA_963574355.1 Loris lydekkerianus | reverse complement strand
AATTGTTTAATTTATTAAATCATAACTCTATACATTGGTGCATTTATGGGGTTCAGTGTACTGATTTGATATACAATGTGAAATGCTTACATTGAACTGATTAACACATCCATCACAATTATATTCTTTTCTTAATAGTTTTGAAAATGCACCATTGCATCATGCACATTAGGTAAGGTCTCTCCAAATACCCTCCCTCCTCCCACCTCCTACCTCTTCTCCCCTCTCTCTCCTCTTCCCTTCTACTTTCTGAACTATACTTATGTTTTACCATTTATATGAATGTGTAGGTGCTTATATATTGATTTCATAGTACTATTGAGTACATTGGATACTTTTTTTTTTTTTCATTCTTGAGACACTTTGCTAAGAAGAATATGTTCCAGCTCCATTCAGGGAAACATAAAATATGTGAAGTCACCATCTTTTTATGGCTGCATAGTATTCCATGGTGCACATATACCACAATTTGTTAATCCATTCATGGGTTGATGGGCACTTGGGCTGTTTTCATGTCTTGGCAATTATGAATTGGGCTGCAATAAACATTCTGGTGCAAATAACTTTGTTGTAAAATGATTTTTGATCATTTGGGTATCTACCTAGTAGAGGAATTGCAGGGTCCAATGGTAGGTCTACTTTTAGTTCCATGAGTGTTCTCTAAACTTCTTTCTAAAAAGGCCATGTATGCTGTATTCCCCCCAGCAGTGAAGTGTTCCCTTCTGTCCACATCCATGTCAATCTATAGTTTTGTGATTTTGTGATGTGGGCTAATCTTACTGGAGTTAGGTGATATCTCAAAGTGGTTTTGATTTGTATTTCTCTGATGATTAAAGATTATAAGCATTTTTTCATGTGTTTATAGGCCATGCACCATTCTTCTTCAGAGAAATTTCTGTTCAAGTCTCTTGCCCACATAGAAATGGGGTTATTTGTTCTTTTCTTATTGATTAGTTTGAGTTCTCTGTGGATTCTAGTTTGTCAGAAGCATAATCTGCACAAATCTTCTCCCATTCTGAAGGTTGTCTGTTTGCTTTACTTACTGTGCTCTTGGCTGTGCAAAAGCTTTTTAGTTTGATCAGATCCCACTAAAGTATTTTTGGTATTGTGTCAATTGCCCAGGGGTGTCCTCCTCATAAAGTATTCTCCCAGGTCAATTTCTTCAAGTGTTTTCCCTGCACTCTCTTCTAGTATTTTTATAGTTTCATGTCTTAAGTTTAAATATTTTATCCAGTGAGAATCAATTTTTGTTAATGATGAAAGGTGAAGACCAGTTTCAGTCTTCTACAGATCACCTGCCTATTCACCCAGCACCATTTGTTAAATAGAAAGTCTTTCTCCTACTGAATGTTTTTGATAGGCTTGTCAAAGATCAAATGATGATAAGTAGCTGGGTTCATCTCTTGGTTCTCTATTCTGTTCCATAAATCTACCTCTCTGTTTTTGTGCCAGTACCATGCTGTTTTGATTACTATAGATTTATAGTATAGCCTGACGTCTGGTAACATGTTACCTCCTGATTTGTTTATTCCTGAGTAATGTATTTGCTGTTTGAGGCTTTTTCTGGTTCCATATAAAACAAAGCACTATTTTTTTAAGCTCTTTAAAGTATGACAATGGTGCTTTAATAGGGATTGCATTAAATCTGTAGATTGCTTTGGGTAGTATGAACATTTTAATAATGTTGATTCTTCCCAGCCATGAGCATGGTATGTTTTTCCATTTGTTTTTATTTGTTTGTTTGTCTGTTTGTTTTAGAGACAGAGTCTCACTTTGTCGCCCTCTATAGAGTGCTGTAGCGTCACAGCTCACAGCAACCTCCAGCTCTTGGGCTTAGGCGATTCTCTGGACTCAGCCTCCTAAGTAGCTGGGAGTACAGGCACTGGCTGTACAACACCTGGCTATTTTTTGTTGCAGTTTGGCTGGGGCAGGGTTCAAACCCACCACCCTAGGAATATACGGCCAGTACCCTACTCACTGAGCCATAGGCACCAGCCCTGCTTTTCCATTTGTTAACATCTTTAGCTATTTCTTTTCTCAGAGTTTCATAGTTCTCTTTATAGAGATCTTGCATGTCCTTTGTTAGGTAAATTCCCAGATATTTCATCTTCTTCGGAACTACTGTAAAAGGAAGAGAGTCCTTGACTATATTTTCAGCTTGACTATCGTTGGCATATATAAAAGCTACTGATTTGTAACTCTGCGCCTGTAGCTCAGAGGCTAAGGGCACCAGCCACATACACAGGAGCTGGCAGGTTCAAATCCAGCCCCGGCCTGCCAAACAACAATGACAACTGCAACCAAAAAATAACGGGGCATTGTGGTGGGTACCTGTAGTCCCAGCTACTTGGGAGGCTGAGGCAAGAGAATTGCTTAAGCCCAAGAGTTGGAGGTTGCTGTGAGCTGTGATGCCATGGAACTCTACCCAGGGCAACAAAGTGAGACTCTGTCTCAAAAAAAAAAAAAGCTACTAATTTGTAAGTATTGATTTTGTATCCTGAGACAGGTGTTTTTTTGTTTGTTTGTTTGTTTTTTAGACAAAGTCTCACTCAGCCCTGGGGTTGGGTGCTATGTCACAACTCACAGCAACCTCAAACTCTTGGCATTAAGCGATTCTCTTGTTTCAGCCTCTCTAGAAGTTGGGACTACAGGCAACCGCCACAACACCCAGCCCTCTCTCTCTTCTTTTTTTTTTTTTTTAACAAAGAAAATGTTTATTTACTAAGAACAAAGAGAAAGTTTAGAGCACTTCAAAGAGAGATGGAAGTGGGTCTCTCTCATGACAGGAGAAGAGGTGAAAGAGACAGAGATTCATAGGTAATACTGAGGCACAAATACTCTTTCTCTGAAATTGGTTGCATGGCTCTCATTGGCCTCTCTGTGCCTCTAGGCATTATTGCCCTTTTCTATTGGTCACATTATTGTCTCTTTCTATTGGCCATTGGTTATCTAGGTTACCTCACACGCCCCTCTAGACTTCCTTGTTCCGCAGGCCAGGCTTTCCTCCCATCCCCCTTGAACCCCTTTTCTATTGTTCCTGCTCATCCCCCCTTGAGGAGATAGGTCCTCAAATCTTGAGGGAAAAATGAATGGCTTTGGCCTACCTATCAGGGACCATCCTCAGGCTCCCTACTCTAAAAGGGTTTCAGAGGCTCAGCGCCCTTAGCATAGTAGCACATACACCAGGGCTGGCAGGTTCTAGCCCAGCCTGGGCCAGCTAACCAGCAATGACAACTACAATACACATAGCCGGGCATTGTGGCAGGTGCCTGTAGTCCCTACCTGGGAGGCTGAGTCAAGAGAATCTCTTAAGACCAAGAGTTGATGGTTGCTGTGACGCCACAGTGCCCTATGGAGGGCAACATGGTGAGACTCTGTCTCAAAAAAATTAATAAAATAAAGGGTTTCAGGGGGTTGGATGTTTTTGGTCAATTAGTCAACAGGTTCCATTGGTATTTACTGGAATCTCTGTATAGCCGTCATTTTAATGTGGAACTGCTGGAGACTGGAAGACCAACTTAATGAGTTTGAACAGGCAGGGTCCAAACTGAAAGGGCGGCACTCACCGACTGGCAGAGATCTCACAGACCACCAAGGCTTGAATGAAAGGTCTTTATTGGCGAGGGAGGGATGCTGCAGAGTAGCACCAAGGAGGGAAAGAAGAGAGAGAACCAAAACAAAAGTGCACCCCTAAGTGTGCTGCTCCTATATAAGTTTGGTTAGGGGAAGTCCTAGAATGTGACAGGCTGGTAAAATAGCCAATAAGGAGTTTCTGCTCTGGCGGGAAGAGCTGTTAGGGGCAGACCATAAGTTTGAAATTTTTAGCGGGTAATTGGGATAGGGCGATGAAGTAAGTTTTGCAGCTGGGAGATGTTTAGTAGGCAATTCCCTGTTATTTAGAAGGCAACTCCCTGTGCTTAGAAAGGAGCTGTAACTTTAAGAGTGAGACAGCTAATCTTGGTCTGTTGAAAGCAGGAAGGGGCTTTCTGGGGGAGGGGCTTTTTCTGGGGCAATTACCTAACACAAACATTAAGACAAGGATGATTATAATTTTAGGCTCAATAAAAAGATACAGAAAGAAAGGTTTCTCTAAGGCAGGTCTATTTAAAAGAACCTGTTTCAAAGTTTGGAAGGCTTTTCTTATTTATTTTATTTTTATTTTTTTGGAAGGCTTTTCTTATTTTTGTTTGCTTGTTTGTTTCTTGAGACAGAGTCAAGAAATAAACTCTACAGAGTGTGGTGGCGTCACAGCTCAGAGCAACCTCCAACTCCTGAGTTTAAAGGATTCTCTTGACTCAGCCTCCCAAGTAGCTGGAACTACAGGCACCCGCCACAACGCTACACGCGGCCTTTTTGTTGTTGCTGTTGTTGTTGTTGCAGTTGTCGTTGTTTAACTGGCCCTGGCAGGGTTCGAACCCGCCAGCCTCGGTGTATGTGGCCGGTGTCCTACTCACTGAGCTATGGGCGCTCCTCTGGAAGGCTTTTCTTGTTCCTTCTCCCATGTTAGTCCTTCCACAACTTCTCCTGTTAAACCACCATATCAAGGCTTAGCAAACTCTCCATACTAAGGAAGGTCATTCCCAGGAACTCCCTGGGTTATTTTTTGTAAGGAGGCTAGTGACACAACAAATTGTGTTGCCTCTCTGCTGTGGGAGGTTCCTCTCACCAGAGGAAAGAACAAAGCCCGAGTAAGTAACTTCAGGTTTGCACAATTGACCCTTTTCCTTTGACACCTGAAATCCTTCCTCCTCAAGGATATTTTAACATTTGTTTAATGTTCTCAGCAGAAGATTTATATGAGAGGCTATAAGATTAGCAAGTCATCTGCATACTGAACAAGGGCACTCAGAAGAGCCAAGCTCAGCTGTCTGAGAAGTTTATTTAGATCA
This sequence comes from Loris lydekkerianus, assembly GCA_963574355.1. Taxonomy (NCBI): domain Eukaryota; kingdom Metazoa; phylum Chordata; class Mammalia; order Primates; family Lorisidae; genus Loris; species Loris lydekkerianus. The sequence goes on along the minus strand of CAUYPK010070864.1, from coordinate 62,897 downwards.
TTCCCCCAAATTCTAGGACTGTCTTGGATCCCTAGGGAAGTACAGTCCACATTAATTGGGTGGAATGCGGGTGTCCTAACTACAAATGAAAAGAAAGGTTAAATGTTTGTGAATATGTTGCTTGAAAAGAAAAAGAATTTTAAAATACAAATACAAAATAAGATATGAAAGTAGTTAAATACATATTTATTTATTTATTCTTTACTTATTTGTTTTGAGACAGAGTTGTATTTTGTCACCGTCAGTACACTGCTGTGGCATCATAGCTCAAAGCAACCTCAAACTATTGGGCTCAAGCGATCCTCTTGCCTCAACCTCCCAAGTAGCTGGGACTACAGGTGTCCATCACAGCACCGAGCTATTTTTAGAGATGGGGTCTTGCTCTTGCTCAGGCTGGTCTGAGACCTCCTGAACTCAGGCAATCCATCTCCCTTGGTCTCCCATAGTTCTGGGATCACAGGTATGAGCCACTGTGCCTCACTAAATGGGTATTTAAAGAAGAAAGGAAATAGAAATTTCAATTTCTTTATTTCTTTTTTTTTTTTTTTTTTTTTTGAGGCAGAGTCTCAAGTGTCACAGGTAGAGTGCAGTTGTAGCACAGCTCACAGGAGCCTCAAACTCTTGGGCTCAAGTGATTCTCTTGCCTCAGCCTCCCAAGTAGCTGGGCCTACAGGTGCCTGCCACAACACCTGGCTATTTTTTGGTTGTAGTTGTCATTGTTGTTTGGCAGGCCCCAGGCTGGATTTGAACCCACCAGCTTTAGGTGTATATGGCTGGCGCCCTAGCTGCTGAGCTACAGGCGTCGAGCCTAGAAATTTCATGTAATTTCCTCACAAAGAGAAGAAATGTCTGATAAGTTCGCTAGTTTTATATGTCTCATTATTTAGTGTATCCACTCCAGTAGAGAATTCCATTTTGACAAAGTTTTAAACAGAACCAGGTTCCGCACCCGTAGCACAGTGGTTATGGCGCCAGCCACATACACTGAGGCTGGTGTGTTCGAACCCAGCCCAGGCCACCTAAACAATGATAACTGCAACCAAAAAATAGTCGGGCGTTGGGGTGAGCACCTGTCGTCTCAGCTACTCAGGAGGCTGAAGCAAGAGAATCACTTAAGCCCAAGAGTTTGAGGTTGTTGTTAGCTGTGATGCCACGGCACTCTACCAAGGGCAACATAGTGAGACTTTGTCTCAAAAAAATAAATAAATAAAAAGATAATCTAATCCAGCATGTTACAATGGAAGAAAGCAAAAAAAAAAAAAAAGAAAGAAAGAAAGACACTTGGACTTATATTTACTAAGGATAATATGAGGCCAGTATGATTAGTAAGACATTTAAAAATCTTAATTACTGGGTGGCACCTGTGGCTCAGTGGGTAGGGCGCCAGCCCCATATACTGAGGATGGTAGGTTCAAACCCAGCCCTGGCCAAACTGCAACAAAATATAGCTGGGCGTTGTTTGCGGGCATCTGTGGTCCCAGCTACTCGGGAGGCAGAGGCAAGAGAATCGCTTAAGCACAGGAGGATGCTGTAAGCTATGACGCCACAGCACTCTACCAAGGGTGATAAAGTGCGACTGTCTCTACAAAAAAAAAAAAAAATCTTAATTACATCATACTTTAAATTTTTATATTTTATATTCATATTGTGTTCATGATGTAAAAATGTTAACACGAATTGCCTTACTAAAATATTTGAAATTTACATACATTATGGCCACCTGTTTTAAAATGTCATACTGATAGTGGTAATTTTTTTTTTTTTTTTGAGACAGTGTCTCAAGCTGTTGCCCTAGGTAGAGTGCCATGGTGTCATACCTCACAGCAACCCCAAACTCTTGGGTTCAACTCATTCTCTTGCCTCAGTCTCTCAAATAGCTGGGATTACAGGCACCCTCCACAACACCAAGCTATTTTTTTGTTGCAGTTGTCACTGTTGTTTTAGCTGGTCCGGGCCAGGTTCGAACCTGCCAGCCTCGGTGTATGTGGTCGGCGTCCTACCCACTGAGCTACGGGTGCTGCCCTTGTGAGTAATTTTTAAAGTTTTGGGACCATGGGGCTAAACTCTGTCCTGTAGTAAATTGGAACTCGAATCATGTTCCTACAGCGATATGGCATGGACATATTTGGAGTAAGTAGGAAATAAAAGCAAGTGTTAAATATTTATGGATTAGTATTTGTCTTCCCTAACTTTCATGCCTTGGTGTGTTGTCCTCCAATTGGTGGAATGTGTTAGACATTCTTTGGGGCGTCCTTTTGGGTGTCTGCTTGGTTCAAAGCAACCAACTTTCACTGAGAATTTTCTAGGCTTCCTAATTCACAGAGTAGGACTTGTCAAGTCATGTTTCTACTCTGTGACTCCACCCCTGTAAAACAACATGTTTGGTTTAGGAATTGTATTTTACAGCAATGGAGCTAATAGTTGCTTTTCCCCTAGACCAATGGTTCTTAACCTTCCTAATGCCACAGCCCTTTAATACAGTTCCTGTGGGTCGCAACAGGAACAGGATACAGGTCCTGGGGGTTGAGAACCGCTGCCCTAGACATTATATTAACAATTGAAATTAAGACCACTGAGCATTTTTTGGAATGATGGTTATCTGAACTCTGGAACTGAGGTTGCATTTTTGCAGAAGAAGGAAAAGGAGAAAAAGCTCTTTTGTACAGAGAAACAGCTGTACAGAGAACATCACAACATTATTTACCTCCTTCCAACCTCTTTCCTATCCTTCCTAAATACTTTGATTTTATGTCATTTATATTGTTGGAGGGGGCCAGGCCACAGCCAGAACCTACGGTATATACCAGTCCCAATGGGACTCCAGATATTGGAATTATCATAGACAACAGATTGTAAACCAAAAATGCCTACTATATTCAAAGAGATAAAAGTCAAGACCAACAATTTTGGCAAAGAATTAGATGTTATAAAAATAAACGTAATACATTTTGTAAAGAATCAGGTTAACAATTATAGAGCCTAAAATTATGAAAAACATGAAATTAATATCTCAACAGATGAGTTTAACACCACAGGAGAGAGAATTAGTAATACAGAAAATATATTAGGAGCCAGGTACAGAGAGTCAAGCCTTTAACCCTAGCACTCTGGGAGGCCAAGGTAGGTGGATTGCTGGAGCTCAGGAGTTTAAGATCAGCCTGAGGGAGGGAGGAAAGTTGAAGGAAGGAAGGAACAGAGGGAGGTAAAGGGAAAGGAAGGGAAAAGGAAAGGAAAGAAAAAAAAGGCCGGATGCAGTGCCTCATGCCTGTAATCCTAGCACTCTGGAAGGCTGAGGAGGGTGGGTTGCCCTGAGCTCACAGGCTCAAGAGTGAGACCACATATCTAAAAATAGCCAGGTCCCAACTACTTGGGAGGCTGAGGCAAGAGAATCGCTTGAGTCCAAGAGTTGGAGGTTGCTGTGAGCTCTGTCACAATAGCACTCTACCAAGGGTAACAAAGTTAGACTCTGTCTCAAAAAAAAAAAAAAAAAAAAAAAAAAAGGGAAAGAAAAGAAAGAAAATATATCAGGGAAAAAAAAGTACCCAAAATAAAGCATAGGGAGATAAAATAATAAATAATGAAAAATTAGGAGAATGGGGGTGGCGCCTGTGGCTCAGTGAGTAAGGCGCCAGCCCCATATACTAAGGGTGGCGAGTTCAAACCTGGTCTCGGCCAAACTGCAACAAAAAAATAGTCAGGCATTGTGGTGGACACCTGTAGTCCCAGCTACTTGGGAGGCTGAGGCAAAAAAATTGCTTGAGCCCAAGAGTTGGAGGTTGCTGTGAACTGTGACGCCACAGCACTCTACCCAGGGGTACATAGTGAGACTCTGTCTCAAAAAAAAAAAAAAAAGAAAGAAAGAAAAAAAGAAAAAAAGAGAGAGAGAGGGAAGAGAAGCAATATTTTGAAAAGGTGATGGCTCAGAATTTTCCAAAACTCATGAAACACGTCAATCTGTATATTTAAGAGGATCAGTAAATCCCAAGTGTCATAAATAAAAAGAGCACAAAGTAAAAGGAAAAATAAAATCCAAGAAAATTTTTTTAAAACAATCAGAGTAAAAGGACCAATTACTTTCAAGCAGTAGCCACACTGACAGCTGACTTTTCACAGATAACAATAGAAGCCAGAACCTTGAAATGAATTTTGCATGTACAGAAAGAACATAAACTGCTTCTGTCCTTGCACCTTCTCAGATTCTATCATCTTTCACTTATAAGGACCCTTGTGATTACTCTGAGCCCACCAGGCAACCAAAGATAATCTTCCTAGCTGAAGGTCTTTAACTTAATCATATCTGCAAAGTCCCTTTTGCTGTGTGGTGACATAATTCACAGGTTCAGGGGATAAGAACACAAATATCTGTGGTGGGTCATTATTCTTCCCACCAATATAAAAAATGCTCTCACCCTTTAACTGGAGTTTCTTTTCTCCAATACTGCTCCATTAAAGGAAGCAAATCAGTATTTCCAAGAAACTAAAGAGAGGTGGCGCCTGTGGCTCAGTGAGTAGGGCTCCAGCCCCATATGCCAAGGGTGGTGGGTTCAAACCCAGCCCCGGCCAAACTGCAACAAAAAAATACCCCGGCGTTGTGGCGGGTGCCTGTAGTCCCAGCTACTCGGGAGGCTGAGGCAAGAGATTCACTTAAGCCCAGGAGCTGGAGGTTGCTGTGAACTATGTGATGCCACGGCACTCTACCAAAGGGCCATAAAGTGAGACTCTGTCTCTACAAAAAAAGAAAAGAAACTAAAGAGAATAGATCCCTTGGCATATTATCTCATTTAACTTCCCATCAACCTTTACCCTTGGTGAGATAGATATTATTTTAAAATCCTGAGATCAAAAATGAGAGTCAATACCTGCAAAAACTTACCGAAAATTTACCAAATCTTCTAGTTGGTAAAATATCTCAGTAGAAATTGGGGCCTAGATCACAAGGTTGGTCTCCATGAGTGCAGTGGAGCTTTTTCCAAAATAGCAAGGACTATCTGAGTATCCTTTATCTGAAATGCTTAGAACGAGAAGAGTTTAGGATTGTAAATTGTTTGAGATTTAGGAATATTTGTTACGTACAAAATGAGATACCTTGGGGATGGGACCCAAGTCAAAACATAACATTAATTTATATTTCATAATACACTGTGTACACATAATCTGAAGACAACAGTATTTTTTTTTTTTTTGAGACCGAGTATTACTTTATCACCCTCTGTAGAGTGCTGTGATGTCATAGCTCACGGCAATCTCCAGCTCCTGGGCTCAGGCAATTCTCTTGCCTCAGCCTCCCAAGTAGCTGGGACCACTGGATGGCCAGGGACAGGTTTGAACTCACCACCCTCGGTATATGGGGCCAGTGCCCTACTCACTGAGCCATAGGCGCCACCTGAAGGAGCACAGTCCACTGCACCCTCATAGGTGAATCAGTCTCATTTGTGCTCCTTGAAGTTACGAGACCCTGAGAAGGGACATTTCCAGTACTTGGGGTAGGTGTGAGTTTTGGGGGATAGTCTCCCCCAGCTCACATCAGCAGCTTTGCTGAAAAAATGCAGGCCTTAAAGAAAAGAATATCCTGGAGGGTTCTTGCCAAGTCGTAGCTGGAGACAGAGCATCTGCCTCAGCAATGGACATTGCATTTAATCCCCTACCTCTATTTACACAAAAACTTTTAGTTAATCTTATAGAGAAGTAGGCAAACAGAACAGACAACCCAGCCCTTTTTGGTTCATCTCCATTGTTGTTTATCTCTACACAGATATTCTTGGTTTAGAAAGGTGTATACATACTTTGCTGGATTAACTCTGATAAGGCATCTTTACCTGTTGTCTTCCTTGTTCTTAGATTATTTCTATCTGATGATTTCAGGTATATAAGAATGTGAGTAAGAACGGCCATTTGCTGCTGTGCCTGAGCAACCAACAGCCAACCCTCAATAAATCATTCATTTCATCTGCAGTGTCTGCCTCAGTGTCTCTGACTAGGCCGGTGGACAGCAAGGGTCGCCCATAACACAGTATTTTATTTTAATTTAATTTAGTTTAATTTGTTTTTTTTAAGTATTTTATTTCATTTTATTTATTTATTTTTATTTTTTTTGCAGTTTTTGGCCTGGGCTGGGTTTGAACCCACCACCTCCCGCATATGGGACGGGGCCAGCGCCCTACTCCTTTGAGCCACAGGCACCGCCCTTAAATAATTTTTTTGCGTGAAGCAAAGTTTTGACTGCATTTTGACTGCGACTCAGCACATGAGATCAAGTGTGAAATTCTCCACTTGTGGTTTCAGTCAGTGCATTTTGAATTTTCAAATTGGGGTGCTCAAGCTGTACAGATGTTGCTTGGCTTATCACTGCACGATTGATTTCTGGTCAGTCTGTATCTCAGAAAACACTCGTAATCGAGTGGGCTTTTAAATGGGTGGAAAATAAAGAACCGGAGAAGGATTTTACTATACAGGCAGTTGTTTTGTTTGATTTTGCCTGGGGCTGGCGCCCTCCTCCTTTGAGCCACAGGCGCCGCCCTATAGAGGGAATTTTAAATAAAGTATTGGTGGCAAATCTTAGCTTTATTAACCACGTGATCCTGCAAATAAGTTACCTAACACAGCTAAAGGGAGTTTGCAGATAGGATTGAGTTAAACCATTAAGTTCCTTTTAGGCCTCAGTTCTCTAGTCTGTAAAGTGGGATGTTTGGACCTAATGACACCTGTTCCAGTGTTCTTCCCGCTCAGACCCGCAGTTGTTTTTGATCCTGGACGCTAGATACCTACACATTCAAGTTAGAAGCATCTGAAACGTGCCAGAGAAGACCTAGTGCAGATCTAAAGAGGAGACAATGAAGGGCAACGAGCAGGAGAGGAGAGAAGCCTCCCACGACGGCTAGAGACAGATGGCCGCTTAAACGGCGCGCAAACGGATCCACCGACGGTGTACGGTGTGGACGACGCAAACACGGATCTGCGGGGCTCGGAGGATGCAGGTGTAAGGGTCCAAGGCGCTCACAGAACGCATGTATCTAACGAGGACTTACGTAACTCCCACCTCTATAAACCCTGGAAGTGAAAAATGTGAGAAAACCGCAGAGACGAAAAACATTTGGAAGCGTCTGAATGAGTCAGAGGCAGCGTGAAAAGACTGTGTGGACAAAGGCGGGACCCACTAGCGCGCGGGCCGCGCGAGGAGAAAACCTGCCCCCAGCGCCTCCTCCCCAAAGCCCCTGCACTGCCCCCGACACGCCAAAGCACAGGCTCGTGCCCGCCCGGGCGCAGCGGCCCCCTCCCAGCCCCGCGGCCGCGCCGCAGCGGCCCACCGCCCCCGGCCGCCCCCCCTCCGTTCTCGGGCCTCGGAAGTGACGCAGCGCGCCCCGCCCCTGCCGCCAGATCCGCTGCTGCTGCCGCGGCGGGCGGACCTGCAGGAGGCGGCGGCGGCGGCCGAGGCCGAGGGAAGATGGCGGACGGCGTGGACCACATAGACATCTACGCGGATGTGGGCGAGGAGTTCAACCAGGTACGTGAGCGCCGGGGCCAACGCCGCCGACGCGGGCGGCGCTGCGGCCGGGACGCTGAGCCGGGGCCCGCCGCGGGCCGCGAGCCGGTGCGGCTGCAGCCCGTGCGCCCTTGCCGCTTGCGGGCCGCGCCGCCCGACCCCGGCGCGGCGCCCCCTCGCCCCCCGTTCTACCGCGTCGTTTCGCGGGCCGCGGGCGCTGCGACCCGTCGCGGGGCCCGGAGCGTGGACGCGGGCCACCCTGCAGGCGCCGCCCGCCCCGCCTGGCCCCGCGCCTCGCTCCCATTGTTGGCGGCGGCCGGCGGGCGCTTCCCGCCGCGCTAGGCCCGGGCGGCGGAGCCTCGTGTGCGCGGCCGGGAGAACGGGCCGCCCCCCCACTCCCGCTGCCTCCCGCGCGACGAGGAAGCCCGGCGGGCGCGCGCCCCCCGCCGCCGTCGCCGCCCCGGCGCTGCCGCTCGGGCTCGGATTTCTCCCGGCGCTCCATTTTGTCTCCCGTCGGCGCACGGCCGCCTCATGGAAGGCCGCGCTCACTGCCCTTTGTATCCCGCGCGCCGGGTCTCCTGGGCTCCCCGCTCGCGTCGGCGGCGGGTCTCGGCATGGCGCCTGCCTTCTCCCCCTCTCCCTCTCTGTCTCTCTCTCTCTGGCTCGTGCGGGCACGTTTGCAACCAGTCCTTTGACGTTGGGCCGGCGGGTCGTATCTGCGGGGCGTGGGTCCCGCCCGGCGATTGCTGCTGGCACGGCCGCGCTCGGCCTTTGTGGTGGGAACCCGTGAAGACCGCGGCCTGCGCCACGGGCAGGGAGAACAAAAAGATGGGCGCTCCCTCGCAGAGGAGCGGTGGCAGTGCGGGCACGTCCTCCTGAAACCCTCAGGGTAGAGATTAGGAGTGAAGAGACGTGGGGCCGACCCTACTGTCAGAAACGGCGTTACCTGTTCCCGGAGAGGCGAGGCTGGCCAAGGGGCAGCGGCGGGCCTGCGCGGCTGGTAACGGGCATCCCTGATGCAGGAGATGCCGTTTGTCACCAGGGCAGTGACGTGCACGCTCTGAACCTGCTCTGCACAACTGCACCGCGCTTTGTGTAGCAACACGTTTCATATAATCAAACTCTGCCTAACTGCAGTGCACCTGAATGCTTTATTTTTTCTGTTTCCCCAATCTGTGAAAAGCTTAACAAAATCCTGCTGGTTGGCCTGCGTTATTTCTTCCTCCAGTAGGGATCTTATTTGTCACTTAGGTGCTCAAGATTTTAAAAAATACGGAAACTCAAAAATCTTTACTGTTCTGTTTCTCAGGAGTGATTTTGTGTCTCTGGTTTAAATATTAGAAAAGAAAAATATTTCCTGCCCCCCCCCTTTTTTTTTTAAGAGACTCACTTTGTCACCCTCTATAGAGTGCTGTAGAGTCACAGCTCACAGCAACCTCCAACTCCTGGGCTTAGGCAATTCTTTTGCCTCAGCCTCCCGGGTAGTTGGGACTACAGGCACCCGCCACAATGCCCCGCTATTTTTGTTGTTGTTGTTGTTGTTGTAGTTTGTCTGGGGCAGGGTTCGAACCCGCCACCCTCTGTATATGGGGGCGGCGCCCTACCCACTGAACCAGTGCGCCGCCTTTTCCCATCTTTCTTAAATATTTCCTACTCTGCTAATGACTGGATTTGTTTAGATGTGTCCCATTGTAATCAAAGGTTAGGTTTTAATTTTTTTTATTGTGCATATATATATATATATATTTTTTTTTTTTTTTTTTTTTAAGAGTCTCACTATGCCGCCCTCGATAGAGTGCTGTGGTGTCACAGCTCACAGCAATCTCAAACTCTTGGGCTTAAGCCATTCTCTTGCCTCAGCCTCCCAAGTAGCTGGGACTACAAGCCCCCACCACAACAACTGGCTATTTTTTGTTGTAGTTGTCATTGTTGTTTAGCAGGCCTGGACTGGGTTGGAACCCACCAGCCCCCATGTATGTGGCGGGGCACCCAGGGGATTGTGCTTTTTTGAATGTATGATGCATGAGTTTTGTCAATTACATATTAGCAAAATTCCTTGAGTGCAACACAGACTCTAATGCATTTAATAAAGTCAATAGATAAAAGATCTCTAGGAAATTTCTTTTTATTTCTGGAAAGAAATGCATGCAGAGGAGGGTCATAACTACAATAAAGGAGCAATTAATTGAATTGCTCCTCAAGACTCTTACTTTTTTTTTTTTTTTGACCGGCCACCTCTGGCATATGGGGCCGGCGCTTTACTCCTTTGAGCCACAGGTGCTGCCGGACTGTTAACCCTTTTTTTTTTTTTTTTTTTTTTTTAAGTTTTTAATTGTTACGGGGCTATAATAGTTGTATGTGTTTGTACATGTGATGTTTTGACACCTGCATTCAATGTGAATTAATCAAATCAAGGTAAACTTCAGGCATTTATCATTTCTTTGTGTTAGGAGCATTCCGGTTCCACTTACTTATTTTAAAGTATAATAATGATGACAGTTGTGTTATTCGTTAGCTTTTTTTTTTTTTTTTTTTTTCCTCCAGTTTTTGCCTGGGGTTGGGTTTGAACTCGCCACCTCAGGCATATGGGGCTGGCGCCCTACTTCATTGAGCCACAGGCGCCACTCTATTCATTAGCTTTTCTCACCAGAGAATACATTGCTTCACCTTTGTATGCACTGTAAAGGAAGAACTGGGGCACAATTTTACAATGTAGTTTTCTTTAGTATTTCCTAATGAAATATTTTTTAAGTTTTCATATACTGCATTTAGGAGGGACATCTCTCCTGTTCAGGTGGCTGGGTGGAGTGAACCTTCTTACCTTTATGCAGTTGCTAGTGTTGACTGAGCAGGGGGTAGAGGTTAACATTCTGTGAACTACACTATAGGTTCAGCATTATATCTAACACATAGTTATATCATTTTACTGGTAAAATTTTTATATGTTCGTATATATTAATGGGGAGATTAATTGGAGGCACTGTTTTTGTTATTTTACCCATCACTGGCTTCTAATTTAGTACTGCTTGCCATGGTACAGAAAAAGGCCTCAAAAGGATAGTTACTGTAAAAGCTTATTCTTTTTTTATTTTTTTGAGACAAATTCTCACTTGTCATCCTTGGTTGAGTGCCATGGTATCACAGCTAACAGTAACCTCAAACTCTTGGGCTCAAGCAATTCTCTTGCCTCAGCCTCCCAAGTAGCTGGGACTATGGGCACCCACCACATCACACAGCTATTTTTAGAGACAGGGGTCTTGCTCTAGCTCAGGCTGGTCTCAAACCTATGAGCTCAGGCAGTCAACCCACCTCGGCCTCCCAGAGTGCTAGGCTTACAGGGTTGACCCACCATGCCTGGCCCTATTCTCTTTTTTGAAAAGTTAGCGTTTGGTTTGGCACCAGTAGCTCAGTGAGTCGGGCGCAGGCCACGTACACCGAAGGTGCCGGGTTCAAGCCTGAACCCGGTCTACTAAACAGCAGTGATAACTGCAACCAAAAATAGCCAAACGTTGTGGCAGGCGCCTGTAGTCCCAGCGACTTGGGAGGCTGAGGCAAGAGAATCACTTAAGCCTAAGAGTTGGAGGTTGCTGTGATGCAACAGCACTCTACCGAGGGCAACATAATGAGACTGTCTCAAAAAAAAAAAAAAAAGAAAGAAAAAGTTACTGCCACTGAAATATTCTTCTGAAATTTTATCAGAATAAGAGGCAATTACAAAATTATTTCCAACTGATTTAATGGGCATTGTTATTAATTGGTAACCTTATTTCTACCGGTTTTTTATAACAAACTGTAACTTTATTGTAGTTCAGTAAAATGTTTTGCTAAGTATTAACCAGTTTTACTTTGGTTCCTAAACTAGTGTAAACATGTTTAAAAATCCTTTATTCTCTAGTTTGAATTGCATTTGTGTATTTCAAAATTCTTTGTAGTCCGGTAGCTCACACCTATAACTCTAGCACCCTGGGAGGCTGAAGCGGGTGAATTCCCTGAGCTCACAGGTTCAAGACCAGCCTGAGCCTGGCAGCACCTGTGGCTTAGTGAGTAGGGCACTGGCCCCATATACCAAGGGTGGCAGGTTCGAGCCCGGCCCTGGCCACACTGCAACAAAAAATAGCCAGGCTTTGTGGCACGTGCCTGCAGTCCCAGCTACTCGGGAGGCTGAGGCAAGAGAATTGCCTAAGCCCAAGGCTGGAGAGATGCTATAGCACTCTACCAAGGGTGACAAAGTAAGTAAGACTCTGTCTCCCAAAAAAAAAAAAAGACCAGCCTGAGCCAGAGCAAGACCCTACCTCTTAAATATAGCCAGTTGTGGCAGATGCCTGTAGTCCCAAGAGTTATTTCTTTTTTTTTTTTTTGAGTCAGAGTCTCACTGTGTTGCCCTCTGTAGGGTACTGTGAAGTCACAACTCACAGCAACCTCAAACTCTTGGGCTTAAACGATTCTTTTTTTTGGGGGGGGGGGGACAGAGTCTCACTTTATTATCACCCTTGGTAGAGTGTTATGGTATCACAGCTCACAGCAACCTCCAACTTCTGGGCTTAGGCGATTCTCTTACCTCAGCCTCCCTGGTAGCTGGGACTAGCTGCCTGCCACAACACCTGGCTTTTTTTTTTTTTTTTTTTTTTTTGCAGTTTTGCCGGTTCCCGGCTTGAACCCACCACCCTCAGTATATAGGGCCAGCACCCCACCCACTGAGCCACAGGCGCCACCTGGCTTCAACAATTCTTTTTGCCTCAGCCTCCCAAGTAGCTGGGACTACAGGTGCCCACCATAACGCCTGGCTATTTTTTCACTGTAGTTGTCATTGTTATTTAGTAGGCCTGGGTCAGGTTTAAACCTGCCAATCCTGGTGTGGCCAGCACCCTAATGCTAAGCTACAGGCGCCTAGTATGAACCCAAGAGTTTGAGGTTGCTATGAGCTATGGCGCCATGGCATTCTACTGAGTGCACAAAAGTGAGACTGTGTCAAAAAAAAAAAAAAAAAAAAAAAATTCTTTGTAGTCTGTTTTCCATTTTCTACCATTTTAAATGTTATGTTTCTATGAAGGTGTTTTGGTTTTTGTTTGTTTGGTTTTTTTTTGGGTAAAGCACAGTATATCAAAAAGCGTGAGACATTCAACAGTCTTAGAAGAAACTTTGTTTTGGGATAGGGTGAGAATAAATTGGTGAAACTATAATAGAGATCCTTTCTAAGCCAAATGATTTTAAGAATGGAGAATGAAGGAGAGAAGGCACTAGGGACTGGCTCTCACCTCCCACCCCACCCCCCCAAGTGGTAAGATAGGACTTTTATTAGAAGTTAGAAAGGAATCCAGAAAAGCACCGGAGCTTCTGGAAGGGGGAAGAACTGAAGGACTCCCTCGGGAGTCTCCACGTGGGCTCTTATCTAGGGGTTTTAAGTCTAGAGGATAGGACAGGCTCTTTATGGCAGGCACCATAAATTGAAGGTCTTTGGATGTCATCAAATTGAGAACAGTTGCTTCACTGGAAAGGGAATTTGAAACTATTTCTAAACCTTTATGTTACTTGAAGGTGGAGTTGAGAAAAAAAGGATTCTGTCTCATACTTTAAGTAGAGTATCAGTTCAGTTTGAACTGGGATTTGTACTCAATTACAGTAGTACTAGCCCAATATTGTGTAATTGTAGATTTTCTTTTTTATTTTGACCAAAACTAAATGATAATTTTAAAAAATTCAGCTGTTCAAAATACATTTCATGGGTATCTGTTATAGGCCAATGAGGGAGGGGTATAAAGATGGTTTCTACCCTTAGACTACACTATAGTGAGGATGAGAGACACTTACTTACAATCGCCCCTCTTATCCACACTTCTACTTTCCATGGTTTCAGTTACCTTTAGTTGACCCAAGATTTAAAAATATAGTTAGTAAGGTACTTAGGCCACATTTACATAAATTTTCTTACATTATAGTGTTTTGTGCTTATTTGTATTTGTTTTGAGACAGAGTCTTTGTTACCCTTGGCAGAGTAGTGTGGCATCATAGCTCACAGCAACCTCAAACTCTTGGGCTCAAGAGATTCTCTTGCCTCAGCCTCCCGAGCAGCTGGGACTACAGGTGCTTGCCACAACAACACTCAGCTATTTTTAGAGATGGGGGTCTTGAGCTCAGGCTGGTCTGGAACTCGCAAGCTTCCAGCAATCCACCTGCTTAGGTCTCCCAAAGTGCTAGGATTATAGGCATGAGCCACCTTGCCCAGACTAAATTTTATTACAGTATATTGTCAAGAAGGTATGTGTCCTTTAATGACAGGGGGATACTTCTGAAAAATACATTATTAGGGGATTTCCTCCTGTGAATATGATAGAGGATACTTAACATAAATCTGTGCTATACACGTAGGTGTGGTATTTATTGCCTATTGCTCCTAGGCTACAAACCTGTACTGTATGTTACTGTACTGATATTGTAGGCAGTTGTAACAGTTGAGGAGTATTTGTGTTTCTAAACATAGAAAAGGTACAGGAAAAATATGTTATAAAAGGTAAAATATGAGGCTGAGCATGGTGGGTCACACCTGTAATGCTAGGACTCTGGAAGGCCACGGCTGATGGTTTGCTTGGGCACAGAGGTTCAAGACCAACCTGAGCAAAAACAAGACCCCATTTCTACTAAAAGTAGAAAAGCTAAGGCAAGAGGATCGCTTGAGCCCAAGAGTTGAAGGTTGCTGTGAGCTATGACACCATGGCACTTTACCAAGGGGTGACAGCTTCAGACTCTGTCTCAAAAAGGGGGGGGGGGTAAAATAAGGGACACGTAAATCAGGCTTGAAGGTCTAGGATACTACTATACACCACTGTAGACTTTATTTAATGTTTTCCAGTATACCTGGCTTACACTATATCTTTTTTCATTCTTCAATAATAAATTAACCTTAGCTTACTGTAACTTCTAACTTTTTACATCTTTAGTAGTAACACTCAATTGAAAAGTTGAAAAACACTGTATAGTTGTGCAAAATATTTTCCTTCCTTGTATCCTTACTCTGTAAGCTTTTTTCTTTTCTATCTTTTTTTTTTTTTTTTTTTTCTGAATAGGAACAGGGTCTCACTGTTTTGTCCAGGCTAGAGGGTAGTGTAGTGTAGTGTGGTATGATCACAGCTAAGTGCGGCCTTGACCTGGCCTTAAGTGATAACACCTCTGCCTTCCCAGTAGCTGGGAGCACAGGTGCACACCACCATGCTTGACTAGTATTTTTATTTATTTATTTTTTATTTTAAGACACTGTGTTGGCCAGGCCTTAAAGAGATCTCCCTCATTGGCCTCCACCAGTGCTGGGATTACAAGTGTGAGTCACCAAACCAGTAGCTTTTTTTCTATTTTAAAATTTTTTTATTTCACTTTTTGAACTTTGTTGTTAAAAACTAAGACACAAATACATTAGCCTAGATCTATAGGGTAAGGATTGTCTTCTACTTCCACATCTTGTCCCAATGGAAGATGTTTAGGGACAATAACATGCATGGAATTGTCATCTATTGTATCAGTGCCTTCTTTTAGAATATCTTCTGAGGGACTTGCCTGAGACCATTTTATAGTTAACTTTTTACTGTATAAATGGGAGTACGCTAAAATAATGATAAAGGGTATATAAACACATTCACTTAACATTATCAAATATTGTGCCCTCTATACAGTTGCATAGGCTGTACTTGTATATGACTGGCAGTGCAGTAGGCTTGTTCCACCACAAACACTTGAATAATGTGTTGTGCTATGATGTTACCACAGCTACATCATCACTAGGCTATAGCAATTTTTCAGTTCTGTTATAATCTATGGGATCACTATCTATGCATATATATGATCCATCATTGACTAAATCATCAGGCATGTTTATTTTATTGTTACTGTTAATTTCTTGCTGTGCCAATTTTATAAATTAAACATTGTAGTATGTATATAAGTTTTGGCGTTAAACTTTTGCATTAAAAAAAGCATGTATAACATAACTCACACATATTTTGACCATCTAATATATTATTTTGAAGTCCATGTATTAAACTAAGCATTTTCTCATCTTCTTTAATTCTTTCAAAAAAAAAAAAAAAAGCACGTATAAAACCAAAGCATATTTAGGGTTCATAATCTCCATGGTTTCAGGCATCCACTAGAGGTCTTGAGACATATCCCCAACAGATGAGGGGGACACTGATAGGTTCTGTATCATAGATACCACTCCTTTATGTTCATTATAGTGTATAGAATTCTTGCTGATGTGAAAAAAGACAAGAAAAATTCTGTGGGCTGGGCACCTGTAGCTCAGTGGTTAGGGTGCTGGCCACATGCTCCAGGGCTGGTAGGTTTGAACCCATCCCGGGCCTGCTATACAAACAAACAAAAAAAGTAGCCAAGCATTGTGGCAGATGCCCATAGTTCCACCTACTAGGGAGGCTGAAGCAAGATGATTTCTTGAGCCTAAGAGTTTAAGGTTGCTGTGAGCTATGACACCAGTGCACTCTACCGAGGATGACAAAATGAGACTCTGTCTCAATTAAAAAAAAAAAAAAAATTCTGTGAACTTCAGGAAAACTTATGCTGTGTGTACTGAAGTAGTGTGTATTTTGCTTGTTTGGGGGGGGAGGGTCAGAATTTATTTTTTTTTTTTTTTTTTTTCCTTCTAGACAGTCTCACTGTGTCACCCCTCAGTAGAAGGCTGTGGTATCACAGTTGACAGCAACCTCATACTCTCCCTGGCTATTTTTTGTTGCAGTTGTCGTTGTTGTTTAGCAGGCTCTGGCCAGGTTCAAACTCGCCAGCCTCGGTGTGTGTGGCCTGTGGCCAGTGCCCTAACTGCTAAGCTACAGACGCTGAGCTTGGGTCTAAATTTGTTTTTTTATTTTTATTTATTTATTTATTTTTGTGAGACAGAGTCTCACTGTGGCCCCCTCTATAGAATACCATAGAGTCACAGCTCATAGTAACCTCAAACTCTTGTGCTTAAGTGATTCTCTTTCCTCAGCCTCCCAAGTAAGGGCTACAGGTGCCTGCCACAATGCCCGGCTGTTGTTGTTTGGCAGGCCTGAGTGGGGTTTGAACCCTCCAGCCCTGGTTTATATGGCTGGAGCCCTAGCTGCTGAGCTATAGGTACCCAGCCAATTTTTTTTTTTTTTTTTTTTTTTTTTTTTTTTAAATAGAAGGGCTTTGAAAGAAGTGGCCTGTTCTGTGCATTACCAGTAGATCTAAATACATAGATGTTACTGCTGTAATTTTAGGACCACCAAAAGCAATGTTGGGCCTGCCAGGGAGAACGAAGACTCTTTGACAGTGATACCAAGGTCATCACAGTAATGGTGTACAGTATATGTATGATATTAAATTTTTATGGGTAGTAAAATACCGTCTAAAAATAACTCCTTAGAAGGGAGAGAGAGTGATAATAAAAAACGGTTAAGAAACATCACCTGAAAGGACCTAATAGGATTTTGGTCATTTTGCTGTCTGTAAAGATATATAACCTGTGATACACATTTTATATAATTTCATGGTATGCATGTTTTCTCAGTTTCTTGAGGTGGGAACAAAGTTTGATATGTTCTGTATTTTTGTAACAAGGATAGGTATGATATGATGAAGCTAAAAAAAGATTAGGTAATACTACATACTACAAAGGAGTATGTGCTTTAAGTTTCATTTTTAGTGATAGCAAATGTATTTAGATTCATTAATTTTTACCCTAGTCCAGTGTGTACCATTGGGGGTAAGAGTACAGGCTGTGGCCTTGATACAGAGTAAAGCTAACTAGTCCACATGGAGATCAAACCCCAGGACCCTGATCTCAATTAGCATCATGCTACAACCATTTGGAAGCAGTGCCAACTATCAGACAAAATGGCTGATCCTAAGATTAGTAGGATTGTATCAATATGGGAAACTGATTGGTGTCAACATAGGTATTTATGGATGGACTAAAATAGTGATTGTGTTGCATCAGGTTAGTGTAGCTGCAGTTATGCTTGTAAATTTATGTCTATTTGTGTAAACATTTTTATAGATTTACAGCAAATAAAAAAATCAAATAATGTGTTAACCAATGTTCTTTTATTCTTGCCTTTAATAATCCTTGCGTTCTTTTTTACTCTTCCTCAGACCATGTGTTCCTTAGTCTCTGCTGAGGAAGATGGAACCCCAGCTCCCTTTGAATAATATTGATAATTCTTGTTTACAGAAGAGTTTAAAGTGCTCACTGTCCCTTGTGGGAAGCTCCTTAGTATGTTAAGTGTGTAGAACTGCTGCTGCAACCAGTCCTCCTGAAGCTACAGCTGCATTGAAACTTCTTAAACAAAACTTAGGTCACTTTTTTCTAATTTTTACTGTCACTACAATTTGAGCACATTACTTTATTCAATAAAAATTGATTTCTTAAAATATTTTTGTATTGCAGTATGAACAAAACTATGGCATTATTCGGTGACCAATGTATTAGTTTCTGCCTCTTGCTAAAAATGGCTTTGTTTTCTGATACAACCTTGGGATCTTGGGCACCTTGTTAAATAAATAAGTCTTACAGGCATTCCACCTCATAACAAGTAAAATTGGTATGTAAACCTTCTGTAATAGTTAATAGGATAACTCTTTCATTATGCCTTGCAAAATTTGAGGTCCCTTTGGCTATGTGTATGGTAAATGCTATTTCCCCTTCTAGGCCTTTTTCTTTGTTTTTTAAAATTTGTATTCTTGCTTTCTCTTCTAAATAACAAAGCATATCCATACCCCCTTGGGACCCATAATATCTTGTTGATCTGTTTAGAGTCATAAAACAAATGGATTTCTCTTGGTCCTTCTCTATCCCTGTAAAAGTCCCTGACACTAGCTCCGTGTGATGTGCCATGCTAACAATTCCTTAGTAAATTGCATTAATTAGGAGAGAGTCTTTGCGTTATGTCTAAACTTTTAAGTTCTCTTAAAATTATCCTTTGTCCTTTGTTTTCTCAGATGTTTACCTCATAAGAATAAAATAGCTATGGACACTGATTTAAGTACTTAGTTGCCAAAAAGGAGAGAGGAAGATAAAAATGGAGCTTTCCTCGGGTGGGGTTTATTCAAGCTTGTGGCCCACTAATGGTTAGCAAAGGCAATTGGAAAGGGGCTGAGTGTTTTGCTAATAACCTACATTTTATTTTTCTTATGCTTCTTTACAAATTGAACCTCTTTTCATTTTTCTTCTCACAGATCTGTTTTATTTTCCCCTTCCTTGCTTATCATTTAAGCTTATAAGTGATATCTACTAGTATTTCTTTAATTTTAGTGGTGATACTCAGTAGCAAAAGTTTGTTTACTAGACCCTTAACTCTCAGTTTCTCTTGGTAATTTACTTGACTAGATATCTAAGAAGCCAGGTAAACATTAGCTCTTTGTTCACTGAGAATACTAAAACTATTATAAGGTACTAATTTGGGTAGTTTTATCTATAGTGCATTATTTCTCTTTCCCTTGTTAATGATTTTTTTTTTTTTTTTTTAGACAGAGTCTCACTATGTCGCCCTCAGTAGAGTACTGTGGTGTCACCAGCTCACAGCAACCTCAAACTCCTGGGCTTAAGTGATTCTCTTACTTCAGCCTTCCAAGTAGCTGGGAATATAGGCGCCTGCCACAATGCCTGGCTATGTTTTTGTTGTAGTTGTCATTGTTGTTTGGCTGGCCCCGGCTGAGTTGTAACCCATCAGGTGCCCTACCCGCTGAGCTACAGGAGCCAAGCCTTGTTAATGACATTTTGAATTATTTACATACTCATTTTTGTTGTTCACTTTCCTATAGCTCAGTTAGTTCACTCTGCTTTTTTCTGAAAGTAATAGCTTTGGCTTGGCATGGTGTCTCACAGCCATAATCATAGCACTTTGGGAGGCCACAGTGGATGGATTGCTTGAGCTCACGAGTTCAAGACCAGCCTGAGCAAGAGTGAGACCCTGTTTCTACTAAATTAGAAAAACTGAAGCAAGAGGATCACTTGAGCCCAAGAGTTGGAGGTTGCTGTGAGCTGTAACGCTGTGACATTCTACCCAGGGTGACAGTTTGAGGCTCTATGTCAAAAATAAATAAATAAATAAAAATAAAAGTAGTAGCTTTCTCAGGGTTGGGAAACAAGATCTAAATACCAAAGAAAATAATATATATATATATATATATATTTTTTTTTTTTTTTTTTTTTTTTTTTTTTGCCGTTTTTGGCCGGGGCTGGGTTTGAACCTGCCACCTCTGACATATGGGACCAGCGACCTATTCCTTTGAGCCACAGGTGCCGCCCCAATAATTGTATTTTTTACAATCAAATAGTGAAGACTTAAAATGAGTTTGGAGTATGTTGGTGATATTTTTATATTACTTTAAAAAAAAAAAGACCTATTTGTATTTATGCATTGTTACTTAAGAGTATTTCTTTCTAAGTAAAGTTATGTGTTATTACTCCATGTCACTCTTTTCCCAGAGGAATATTATTTTTATATTAAAATACCAGTTGGAAAGTAGGATGCATCATACAGAAATTTACAGGCACTGTTCAAGAATAAATCTCTTGCATAAAAGGAATGAGATATCAGATTTTCTTTTTTTGTTTTGTTTTGTTTTTTGGGGACAGAGTCTCAAACTGTTGCCCTGGGTAGAGTGTCGTGGCATCATAGATCACAGCAACCTCCAACTCTTGGCCCCAAGTGATTCTCTTGCCCCAGTTTTTCTATTTCAATAGAGACAGGGTCTGTCTTTTGCTCAGGCTGTTCTCAAAACTGTGAGCCCAAGCAATTCACCCACCTCAACTAGGATTACAGGTGTGACTTTATCAGATTTTTAAAACAAAAAATTTGAATTTGTATTCAAATCTATTTAATAGTATTCTGACTGTTGTATAATCTGGAGCATTATTCTTGTCTTACAGGAAGCTGAATATGGTGGGCATGATCAGATAGATTTGTATGATGATGTCATATCTCCATCTGCAAATAATGGAGATGCCCCAGAAGACCGGGATTATATGGATGCTCTCCCACCAACTGTTGGTGATGACGTGGGTAAAGGAGCGGCACCAAATGTTGTCTATACATACACTGGAAAGAGAATTGCATTATATATTGGAAATCTGACGTGGGTAAGTAAAGCTAACATGTTAATTAGATTATTGGTGATTGATTTCGAGCTCCTCTAGTAGCTGTTTTTTCTCCCGTTTTTATTTTATTTTATTTTATTTTATTTTTGAGACAGTCTCACTTTGTCATTCCTGGTAGAGTGCTGTGACATCACAGCTCACAGCAACTTCAGACTCTGGTGCTCAAGCGATTCTCTTTCCTCAGCCTCCCAAGTAGCTGGGACTACAGGCGCCCGCCTCATGTCCAGCAATTTTTAGAGACGTGGTCTTGCTCTAGCTCAGGCTGGTCTTGAAACCATGAGGTCAGGCAATCCACCCACCTCAGCCTCCCAGAGTGCTGGGATTACAAGGGTGAGCCATCATCGCACCTGGCCATTTCTCCTGGTTTTTCAAAACAAAGTTTTGAAGTTACTATATTTGTGTTCTTTATTTTTTGTGTGTACAATGAGGAGGGAAATACAAGTACTTTAAAACATCATTAATTCCATTTCTTGTAGTTTTGAGTTTTGTGGTCATTCAAGCTTGTCTTGGTAGACATACAAGTTAAATATAAACTTATTTTTGTCTTCAGTTATCCTTTATATATTACTACTTTTATCTCACTTCGGATATCCCAGTTTTACCAAGAAGGAAGAAAACATTGGGTTTCAAACCAGGATTCAGAAGCATAGAAGGAGAGGAAGAGATGATTATCACTCCTAGTTTAAAAATAAGTGTTCAGGGCAGCACCCGTGGCTCAAAAGAGTAGGGCACCAGCCCCATATACTAGAGGTGGCGGGTTCAAACCCAGCCCCAACCAAGAAAACTGCAAAAAAGAAATAAAAATACTGTTTATTTCAAATTCATATTATAGATTTGAGTTCCATTTCTGTTCTTCAATTTGAAATCTAATTTATAGAAACTGCTACTGTATATGTTGTATTTTAATTTGAGTTCATGAGACTATCAGTTATTGACTGAGAGTATCATTAACCGCATGCATGTATTGATTTTTAATTTTACTAGCATTAAGTCTTCACTCAAACAGCCCGAAAGCATTTTTATATCTCTACTTTGTGTTATTACATATACTTGAGTTAAGAAAATTACAAATCGGGGCAGTGCCTGTGGCTCAAGGAGTAGGGCACCAGCCCCATATACCAGAGGTGGTGGGTTCAAACCTGGCCCTGGCCAAAAAAAAAGAAAATTACAAATCTAAAAACCAAACTAAAATTTAAATTTCTTTAATAACGTTTTCTTTTAAAATGTCTTATTTACGTTTCTTTTAAAACCAGTTGTGACTGATCTCCTACCACCACGTCTGAGCAATAAGTATTGGAGACCATAGTTAGGGGAGAGAGTGGAGGCTGACTGAGTAAGATTTTGAATCTTAGCTCCACTGTCTATTAGTTTTGTGACCTAAGGCAAGCCCTTTAACTTCTCCATTGCATTGTGTGGGGTGTCATAAATAGTTGATCTAAAGTGCATGGTACATGTTAGTTTTTTCTTCTCTCCATTTTGTATTTAAACAAGACTGGATTTATTTCACGTAATTTTTCTTTTAAGAGGAAGTGACAAGTAAGATTAGTTTCATTGAAAATTTAAAATCAGTAGTTTAAACCTGAAAGATAGCAGAAACTCTTGAAAGTAAAAGCCTATCTTATTTCTGAGGCTATATATGCCTCCCTGAAACGTGTATCAGGGAACAAAGTTAAGTTCTCATTTTTGTGCCATTTAAAAATTGGAGGCTGGCAGTAACTATACTTCAATTTGTATGGAGCATTAATTTTTTTTAATCTAGAATTTACCCTTAAAAACTAAATTGAAATAATAGAAACCTTGAATAAGTTTTAATGATTAATGAGGGGGAAATGTCTTGCAGTGGACAACAGATGAAGACTTAACTGAAGCAGTTCATTCTTTGGGAGTAAATGATATTTTGGAGATAAAATTTTTTGAAAATCGGGCAAATGGCCAATCAAAAGGGTAAGAATATTTTCTTCTATTTTTTTTGAGTATCTAGTATTTTTTTTCATAAGTTAGTAGCTATTAATCATTAAGGTAATGCTAATTATACACATGTGTAGGGCACATTGTTTATGAAGGAAAGAGATTCTTGGGCAACGATTCATACTCATTTCATGTGCCCTGTTAATTGAATGCACTAAAACTAGTGGAGTTGGAGATGTGGACAGATTAGGTCTAGTGTTGGCTAATTTTCCCAAGTTTTCTCCATCTGTGGTTGAAGTGGTTTATTGAATTGTCAGTTTTAAGAAGCTTTGCTTTCCCTGTGATTGATAAGGGAAAATGGACAACTGGAAAAAAAGGTAACACAGGTGTTTTGCTTTATTTAACTCCTAAACCATGCAAGTGAGAATCTTTTTCAAGAATATTATAAGAACTGACATTCAGAAGTAAAAATATAAAATGCCACTATCTTACCATCCACAGATGGGTTACTCTTATCATTTTAGTGAATATACTTTCGGGGGTTTTTCCTTAAAAATAATAGAATTATGGTTCACGTTTGTGTTTTTGAGACAAAAATCTCATTTTGGCGCCCTCAGTAGAACGCTATGCTGTCACAGCTCACAGCAATCTCAGACTCCTGGGCTCAAGTGGCTTGAGTTTTTTTTAAGAAGGAGAAATTGCTAGATACAGAGTGATAAAGAATAGATGTATATTGTTTAGTTCTATTAAAAAGATCATGCTAATTTATACTAAATTAAGAATATTTTTACAGTATACAGAATCTGAATACTTTTCAATTAACTTTACTTCCACCTTGTCCAAGCCACCATCATCTCTCACTTGAACTTTGGCAATAGCTTCTTAACTGACAACCCTGCTTTCGCCCTAATCCCCTGCATTCTGTACTCAACATAGTAAAAGTTTAATTTTAAAAAGTGACAGCAATACCTTCTGCTCAGAATCTTCTCGGGGCTTCCGGTCTCACTCAGCACTACTCCCATTGCTGACAAGCTGCCCTGTGATCTCCTTTCCTACCACCTCTCCTGACTCCTATTTCAGCTACATTAGTCCTTTTGCTGTTTCTCAAAACTTTTTACTGTTTCCTCTTCTTTGTTTACTTCCCTCCTCCCAAATATCCGCATGTTGCTTCCTTCAGGTCTCCAACGTATTTTGAATTTCCTTCTACAACCACCGTGTGCAAAATAGCACTTTTCTATCCTTTCTGTTTCCTTTATTCTTTTCTGTTATCATAGAATTTACTTGTTTATTGTATTGTCTCCTCTCCCTCAAGTTTTAAGTTTCATGAGAGCAGGAATTGTGTTCACTCTTGTATCTGCAGCCCTAGAATGGTGCTCAATATATAGGTGGAGTGGTGCTTAGTAAATATTTATGAAATGAGTTAAGCTGTTTCTAAATGTTGGGTCAAAGATAATCTTGATCAACCAACAGAGTTTGTTGACTAGAGTAAGAGATCTATCTAAAGAATAATATTTATCAGTTACAGATTCCTTCATTCCTTCTTTATTCCTACTGCTTCACTTGACTAGATTTAAAAAAAAGAAAGAGCTATATAGAACAGTTGGGCAGTGCCTATGGCTCAATGAGTAAGGCGCCAGCCCCATATATCGAGAGTGGCAGATTCGAACCTGGCTCCGCCCAAACTGCAACAACAAAAAAATAGCCAGGTGTTGTGGCGGGCATCTATAGCCCGAGCTACTCAGGAAGCTGAAGCAAGGGAATCTCCTAAACCCAGGAGTAGGTTGCTGTGAGCTGTGACGCCATCGCACTCTGAGGGTGACAAAGTGAGACACTGTCTCCACAAAAAAGAAAAAGAGTCATCACGGGCTGGGTGCAGTGGCTCTCTGGGAGGCTGAGGCAGGTGGATGGCTGAGCTCAGAAGTTCAAGACCAGCCTGAGCCAGAGTGAGACCCCATCTCTAAAAATAGCCAGGTCTTGTGGGGGTGGCCTGTAGTCAGGAATCTGGGGCAAGAGAATAGCCTAAGCCCAAGAGGTTCAGGTTGCTATGAGGTCTGACATGACGGCACTCTACCGAGGGTGATAAAATAAGACTATCTCTTTAAAAAAAGAACATTAGGCAGAAAAGATCTTAAAGCTAAGATTATCCCCCCAGGATAATTTAGAAATCCTAAAACTGTACAAGTAGGCAATCATTTAGTTTTTTTGTTTGTTTGTTTGAGACAGTCTCATTATACCGCCCTCGGTAAAGAGCTGTGACGTCACAGCTCACAGCAACCTCAAACTCTTGGGCTCAAGTGATTCTCTTGCCCCAGCCTCCCAAATAGCTGGGACTACAGGCGCCTGCCACAATGCCTGGCTATTTTTGTTGTAGTTGTTATTGTTTAGCAGGCCCGGCAGGTTTTGAACCTGTCAGCCTCGGTGTATGTGGCTGGCACCCTAACCTCTGTGCTACGGGTGCTGAGCCTGACAGATTTTTTTAATGTGGAACATCCATAACAGAATATTATTAAGCCATTGTAAGAAATGAAGTGGTGATACATGGTATAACATAGATGAGCCTTGAAAACATGCCAAGTGAAAGAAGCTGGTCATAAAGGAGACTATATAATTCCATTTAGATGAAACGTCCAGAACAGGCAAGTCCATAGAGACAGGAAATGGACTTCGTGATTCCTAAGGGTAAAGGAAGGGGAGAAATGGGAGTGATGGCCGATGGGCATGGAATTTCTCTTTCTAGGATGATGAAAATGATTGTGGTAAAACTGAACATACTAAAAGGTCATTGGATAGTATGACCAATGACTATTGGTTTATAGTGAGTAAGTCTGTCTTAAACGAGTAACAATATGCTTGATCAAATAACATTCTAAGGTATGTTAGTATGGAAAGAAATATGAAAGTGCATTCTTACATAAGTTTAAGAAATATTTTCAGTATCTTAGATAAAAGTAAATTCATACCATTTTTAAAAGCAATAACAGTAACATTATTAATCTTTGCTCACTTTCTACCCTTTCCTTTAAACACGTTTTAGGTTTGCCCTTGTTGGTGTTGGATCTGAAACGTCTTCAAAAAAGTTAATGGATTTGTTAC
The DNA here is from genome assembly GCA_963574355.1 of Loris lydekkerianus. Classification (NCBI taxonomy): domain Eukaryota; kingdom Metazoa; phylum Chordata; class Mammalia; order Primates; family Lorisidae; genus Loris; species Loris lydekkerianus. The sequence continues at coordinate 37,296 of CAUYPK010070864.1, read as the reverse complement.
CTAAAAGAGAACTTCATGGTCAGAATCCTGTTGTAACTCCATGCAATAAACAGTTCCTGAGTCAATTTGAAATGCAGTCCAGGAAAAGTAAGCAATCCCTCAGAGGCTTTTATTAAAAGATGTGCATTTTAACCCTAGTGCATTTGTTTAAGGTTATGGCAGGGAAGTTGTTTTGTTACATTGAAACTCTATTTAAGAAAGTCTGGGCTTTGAATTTGATTTAATTGCTAAGTACCATATACACAGTTCCAGTATATGATGGTACTTCCATTTCATTTTTCTCTAGATGTAACAGTCCCAGAACTTTACAAAATTTACAAGTTCTATAGCCCTGCCATTCTTGTCCTTTCATTCCGAACTTAGAAAGGAGTAAACTATACTCTGATCCTTAGATCAAGGGAAGGCTATGTGGATGTATGTTATGGTGGAGGAGAGACCATTGAGAACCAGAAAATAATTGTTCGTTTTTTTTTTTTTTGCTTGGTGCCAAGACCTTTCACTGCTTGGTAAATGAATATGGAAGAGATTTGTCATTATACACTTAAAAATGTTATCATGTAAAGAGATAAGATCGATGGTCATGTAATTAACAGAAATTCAATTATTTTTCTTTTAATGTTTCATCACTTGAGATTTAATTGAAGAATATGTTAGAAAATTCAAATGACAGGAGGCTGAGGCAAGAAAATCGCTTAAGCCCAGGAGTTGGAGGTGCTGTGAGCTGTATGACACCATGGCACTCTACCGAGGGCCATAAAGTAAGACTCTCGTCTCTACAAAAATTAAAAAAAAAAAAAGAAAAAAGAAAATTCAAATAATATATACTACTGAAATTAAGATTTCTGTTGAAACATTTCGCTCTTGGCTGCTGCAGAGAACTAGTAGTTTGAACTATAACTCATGTATACATATTGGACACACACATAAATGTAAATAGATGTGAAGGTTTTTCTAACCAGTATTTCTCACGTAGTTTGCATAGGCCCAAGGCATCTACAACTTAATCTCTAGTACAAATAAATTTCAAAGTAGGGTTGTTTCTAATAACAGTGGTTACATTTCAGAGAACTCTTCTAATAAGTGCTATTTATGAGTATTTGGATATTTGCAGCTACACAATCAGGACAAATGTCTGGGGAAGGTAAAGCTGGTCCTCCAGGAGGCAGTTCACGTGCAGCATTTCCGCAAGGTGGTAGAGGACGGGGCCGTTTTCCAGGGGCTGTTCCTGGTGGGGACAGATTTCCTGGGCCAGCAGGACCAGGAGGGCCACCTCCACCTTTTCCAGGTAAAACTTTTCTTAAATTACCATGGATAAAACATGTCTACCTAATACCTCTTTTCCTTTTCTCTCTTTCAAGTAATGCATTATTAATGTGACTTACTCTCCTTGTTATGCTATTTTTGGAATCCAGGAAATTTGATCAAGCATCTTGTTAAAGGAACTCGGCCTTTGTTCCTGGAAACTAGGATTCCATGGCATATGGGGCACAGCATAGAGGAAATACCCATTTTTGGCCTAAAAGGTCTTTATTTTTCTCCAAACTTGCTTGACTTATATATAGAATATTTACATCCGTCTTATTTTCTTACCTCTTAAAAAATCCTTTCAAGACCATTTTTCCTTGTTTCACTTTCTAGCTTGTCATCAGAGTAGACTATAAGGTGGGTGATGTCACTGTAAGAAGTATGTTCACGGAAAGGTGGAAAATCTCTCTTAAGTGTTGTAATCTTTTCATTAAAGCTTTTGTTTCAATAATTTTTCTTAAGCATAAGTTGAGCTAGTTAAATTTGTAAGGATATGCTTCACCATTATAGCTGGTAGACTAGTATTTACCACATGGGTTTCATTTAAACAGAAAGAATCTTGATCTATGAGTTATGCTTTAAAAGTATTATCTTGGCATATAAAGGTTGAAATCATCTTATTGAAGTGTTTTTTTCTCTCTCCTTTATTCTATAGCTGGACAGACTCCACCACGTCCACCCTTAGGTCCTCCAGGCCCACCTGGTCCACCAGGTCCTCCACCTCCTGGTCAGGTTCTGCCTCCTCCTCTAGCCGGGCCTCCCAATCGAGGAGATCGCCCTCCACCACCAGTTCTTTTTCCTGGACAACCCTTTGGGCAGCCTCCGTTGGGTCCACTTCCTCCTGGCCCTCCACCTCCGGTTCCAGGCTACGGCCCCCCTCCTGGTCCACCACCTCCACAACAGGGACCACCTCCACCTCCAGGCCCTTTTCCACCTCGCCCACCTGGTCCTCTTGGGCCACCCCTTACACTTGCTCCTCCTCCGCATCTTCCTGGACCACCTCCAGGTGCCCCACCGCCAGCTCCACATGTGAACCCGGCTTTCTTTCCTCCACCAACTAACAGCGGCATGCCAACATCAGATAGCCGAGGTCCACCACCAACAGACCCTTATGGCCGACCTCCACCATATGATAGGGGTGACTATGGGCCCCCTGGAAGGTAAGTTAGTATATATCTCTGAAAGTATTTGGTAAAACATAAGAACAAGGACTCTGAAAAACATTGTATTATAGATACGTAAATAATATCATTTCAGCCTTCAGAAAGATGAGGTTTCTGAGTTGCTATTCATTTCAGTTGAAAGATGCTGGTGTAAGAGAATTCTTAGCTTGTTTCAATCTGGAAAATGAACTTTTATCTAAGGCACATGTCCAAAAGCAGCTAGTATGAATTGCTTTATAATTTTATGATTAACTTAGAAAGTCTGTTGCGTTCTAAGAGGAAATAACTGTTATGGTTTATTTTTATTTTATAGGGAAATGGATACTGCACGAACGCCATTGAGTGAAGCTGAGTTTGAGGAAATCATGAATAGAAATAGGGCAATCTCAAGCAGTGCTATTTCAAGAGCTGTGTCTGATGCCAGTGCTGGTTTGTATATTTTTTCCTATATTAATATTTATGTTATTAGGAATGACCCCAAATCTTACATGCAGTCTAATAGATAACTCATTTACATGTAATAGTTATTTTTATATTTCTAAGTCATTACTTACTTATTTTAGCAATAGTGAAGAAAGATGTGTGCTACAGTAGTGGAAAGGTCCCTAATTTTAAGTTATTAGATGTAGATTTAAGCCTTAGCCTTGACATTTAGTAGTCCAGGGACCTTAAGGCAGCTCCCTGAATCTCATATTTGTAAAATGTTAACCTGTTTCATGTAGCTTTAATAGTAAGTAACTGAATGTGTTAATTTCATGACTTTTGATAGTAAAGCACTAAAGACAGACATCTTCTATAGACATTTTAAAGCACGACTACTTTTGTAAAATGTTTTATCGCTCTTAGCCCTAAGAGTTTTGATGGTAATTTTTTGAAAATAATTTTCGTTTGACTTCAACCCCTTAACCTTTCCCCCACAGGTGATTACGGGAGTGCTATAGAGACATTGGTAACTGCAATTTCTTTAATTAAACAATCCAAAGTATCTGCTGATGACCGTTGCAAAGTTCTTATTAGCTCTTTGCAAGACTGCCTTCATGGGATTGAGTCCAAGTCGTATGGTTCTGGATCAAGGTAAAACTTTCCTGTCTCATGTTTATTTAAAACTGCTGGCTTACAAATGGAAAAAATACAGTGTATAGGGCTTTTTTAAATAAGACTTTGCTTTTATTTAGTGTTTACGTAACAGCCAGACTGATTTTGTAAACTAAGTTAAATGTCAGGTCTTTGAGTTTACTCTTAGAGCGACACTGTGAAGATCAAGGCACTGTGTGATGTCCTCGCCTGTCTTTTTTAGCCTCGTCTTACCTATTTTTTCTTTTCTTTTGTTGGAGACAGAATCTCACTTTGTTGCGCTCAGTAGAGTGCTGTGGCATCATAGCTGACAGCAATGGCAAACTCTTGGGCTCATACGATTCTCTTGCCTCAGCCTCCCAAGTAGCTGAGACTACAGGCTCCTGCCACACGCCTGGCTAGTTTCAGAGGTGGGGTCTTGCTCCTCAGCCTGGTGTTGAACTCCTGAGCTCAGACAACCCACCCACCTTAGCTGGGATCACAGGTCTGAGCCCCTGCACCCGGTCCTTGTATCTCTTCCCTTAGTATTCTTCAGCCATATTGGCCTCCCTTCTTTTTTCTCTGGATACATTAAACATTTGACCACCTCACTTTGTATTAGAGATTTCTTCTGCTGGAAGCCTTACCCCCTGCCTCTTCTCATACCTAGTTCCTTATCCTTCATGTCTCAACTTAATTTAACTAATCTTTAGACAGATTAGTTTGCCATATAGGTCTGATTCTTTCTTTCTTTTCTTTTTTTTGGGGGGGGGAGGGGAGACTAAGTGTTACTATATCTCCCTGGGTAGAGTGTTGTGGCGTCACAGCTCATAGCAACCTCAAACTCTTGGGCTTAGGCAATTCTTTAGCCTCAGCCTCTCAAGTAGCTGAGACTACAGGCACCCGCTACAATGCCTGGCTATTTCTTTTTTGGGGGGACGGGGGTACACAGAGCCTCAAGCTGTCACCCTGGATAGAGTGCTATGGCATCACAGCTCACAGCAACCTCCAACTCCTGGGCTCAAGCAATTCTCCTGCCTCCATCTCCCAAGTAGCTGGGACTATAGGTGCCTGCCACAATGCCTGGCTATTTTTTGGTTGCAGCCATTATCATTTGGCAGGCCCAGGCTGGATTCAAACCCACCAGCTCAGGTGTATGTGGCTGGTGCCTTAGCTGCTTGAGCCACAGGCGCCGAGCCTCACCCATCTATTTTTTTGTTGCATTTGTCATTGTTAATTTTAGCTGGCCAAGGCTGGGTTCAAACCCGCCAGGCTTGGTGTATGTGGCCGCCCTACCCACTGAGCCACGGGTGCCACCATGATTATTTCTTATATAGTACTTACTATCACCTATTGTTATCAATGCACATTCCTTCTCTGTAGAATACATCTTAAATGATGACAGGAGTCTTATTCATCCTATTCATTATGTTCTTTTATTTCGGTGAGGCAAAGTCTTTCTCTGTTGCCCAGGGTGTAGTGGTATGGTCACAGTTCATTGCAGTCTCTTAACTCTCAGGCTCAAGGATCTCCTGATTAGCTAGGACTTCAGGATCATGCTGCCACGTTCAGCTGATTTTTAAAAATTTTTTGTAGAGGTGATGCCTCACTGGGTTGTCTAGGCTGACCTTGAACTCCTGGGCTAAAGCAATCCTCCCCATTTTAGTTTCCCAGCATACTATAATTATGGGTGTGACCCACTGCACCTAGTCTATAGCACACATTTCTGATTCCACAGAGCGCCTAGTATAGAGTGGGTGCTAAATGAGTATTTCTTGAATGAGAGAGTAAAAGTGTGAATGAATGATTAACCTAGTTTTTAGTAGTTCTTTTTACTGTTACTGATAGCCATGAGATTATGTATATTTTTGAGAGATAGGTCTTTAATCTTTATAGGATATTTATAGACCTTTAGTGTACTTTATCTGGTAATAGAATCTTCCTTAAGGAAATGGAGGTTGGCATTGGCATAGTTCCCAACTTTATAACTTATTTTTTGACCTAGTGTAAAGATCTTTATATCTGAACAAATTTATCATAGCTATAGACCATATCTTGTCTCTTGTTTTCCCCTCCTTCCCTCCCTTTTTTCCTTCCTTCTTTCCTTTCTTTCCTTTTCTTTCTTTCTTTTATTTTTTGAGGCAGGGTTTCAGTCTTATCTCCCAGGCTGGAGGGCAGTGGCTTTGTCACAACTCATGGCAACTCCTGCTTCCTTAGTCTTCTGAGTAGCTGGGACTACCGGCGTGCACCACTACATCTGGCTGATTTTTCTATTTTTTGTAAAGATGGGGTCTTGCTCTTGTTCAGACTGGTCTCTCCTTGCCTCAAGCAGTCCTCCCACCTGGGCCTCCCAGAGTGCTAGGATTATAGGTGCGAACCACCCTAACCAGCCCTTTTCTTGTGGAGTTTGTTTTTGTTTCTTTTAAGTCCGAGGAACTTCCTTGATCAAGGAGCTTTACACTTAATAATATTTGCTAAGCCTAGCTGTCTGGTGCAGAAATACAAGGTAAAAAAAATTTTATTTAAACTAACAGACAATAGTTATTGACTTATTGTGAATTTAGCAGAGTTTCTAAAAATCTTTTATGTAACAAACTGTGTTAGATTATCTGGGGTTTTTTGTTTGTTTGTTTTGTTTTTTAAGGCAATTCATACAACGTTTCTACTTATTAAATACAATGTGAATACAGTATCAGTCCTTCCTACTGGTCACAGTTAATTATTATCAGGTGTCTATCTGTTCTCCAGACATACACATATGTGTTAGAAAGTTTCTTAGTGGAGCATAGTGCTCCTGATGAACCATGTCTTGGTTTATCAGGAATGACCTAATGTCATTCAGAAATGTAGAAATAATATTTTATATGTGGAATGAGGTAACTTGTAGGTAGAGGTGGTGTTTTGTCTATGTAGACCCCATCATATGTCATGATTTTATGAATTTTCTATCTTCAAATACAAGTGCTTTAAAAGTATCTCTCCTTTACCTTTCTGTCTACTCGGTATATGCCACTTGTCAGTGTAAGGCCACTAGTTTAAATAAATGGTATGATGTATTTTCATGGTATGGGGTTCTCTGATTCCAGTAAATACTTTAAAAAATGAAGTTTCTGATTCATGCTTGTTGGTGAGTTGGTAAATCATTATTGACAGGTTAGGGCAGTAACTCTAAACTGGATTTACAAAGACTTTTTTTAAACATCATAATACTGCTCGCTTTCTAAGCTATCCAATATATGGAGAGGATTAATCCAGTAATTTCTTTTAGAAGACGTGAACGATCAAGAGAGAGGGACCATAGTAGATCACGAGAGAAGAGTCGGCGTCATAAATCCCGTAGTAGAGATCGTCATGACGATTATTACAGAGAGAGAAGCAGAGAACGGGAAAGGCACCGGGATCGGGATCGAGACCGCGACCGAGAACGTGACCGGGAGCGAGAGTATCGCCATCGCTAGAAGGTGGGTACCCTTGTTCCTGCTGTATTTAGCATGTGTGTTATTAGCAGCAGTTATAACTCCAAGGCTGTTGTTTATGCAGTATATACCTACATTTTAAATGGTCCAACTACTTGTTCTGAATTTAATCTTCTGGAAACACCTCAGACTGATAACAGGTAAGTAATTACAGGTAAAAATCTTGACTCTTTATTCTTGAATATTGGTGAGTTATCACTTTCAGGTTCCAAATTAGTAATGGTCTTAACAAAGCGAGGAAATAATCAAGAGGACTCATTGTGTACTTCTAAAATCTAAAAATTGGGATTCTTACAATCACATAACACAGTTTTCATGTGATTTGAAATGTACTGGGAGTTATTTCTCATATATATTATATGCTTGAATTTTTAAAAATAAATTTAAAGTTTCTATTCTTGAAATAATTTAATTTGTCCCTATAACTTTAAGAACGTCTAACACATTAAGCTATTTATAGTAACAGGAAGATTTTTTTTTTTTTCTCGGCACTGAAAGTCTTTTTCTTAAAGTAATATATTTTATAAAAGACACTGTTATCTTGGCATCTGGTATTTGTTTTTTTAAAGAAAAGAAACAGTATTCTTTAATTTGCAAAGAAAATATGAAAGTACTTAATTAAAATCAGTTATGGGTTCAGGATACTCCATAATCTAAAAATTTTAAATTGTGTCAAGTCATACATCACAGCTTAGAATAACCTTGAAATAATTTTCTTTGATGTTTCATTCATAAACCATAATCATTGTCTTTTTTTCTGTATTTTAGAACTATTTCTTGTGTACATTTTTCATAAAGTGGGGAGAGTTGTCTGTTTATGCTTCATTTTCACATGTAATTTTATTTTTATATTTGTGGACAGCATTTATTCATGTGAAGAGTTGGGAGGAGGGCACTATAAGGCTTGTTCATGTTACACAAAAGTTACTCTGTAAACAAGTATTTTCTATATATGTTGGTGGCATGTCCAAATTAAATTAGGCTAAAACAAACCCCTTATAGGTAAATACTCTGTGCAGTTTCTCAGTACTCATGGGAAACTTACTGAAAATTCATTCATGGTAATTGTTAGTATTTAAATTGTTACGGACAAAATTAAAGGCTTTATCAAGTGTATGTAATTCTGTGACAGAATAGCAGTTTCTTTAAGCATAACTTCGGCAAATGAGATCCTTTTGAATAATAAATACTATTTAGAAAGTAAGCATGTAAAGTCTTATTTTTATGGGACATTTATGAGCTCTTACACTGTTCACAGTTTTAAGGGCTTTTAACTGAAAAGGCTGGTTTTAATACTTTGCATTTAAAACATACAGGTTGAATATCAAATTTTTCACTTTTATATAGTTTTCCATGTATTGTATTACCAAATTTAATATAAGTATTCTCAAAATATTTCTTTAATATGAGGCAAAACATCTTTCACTTCTAAACTAAACTTATTGAAATGGATACTATTTGCAGGTGTAAAAATTGAATGTTATATCATGTAAATTGAAACACTAAGTTTTAAAGATGTAGTACTTTTTCCCCCGAGTTCAATACATCTGATCTCATAAAGGAAAATGTGCAGTGTCCATCATTTACTTAAGAATGTGGTCAGATTATTAGTTGAAATGCCTAACTTTGTTAGCCATTTCAATTACAGAAAGGTACATATATTTTTAGACTTTGTAAGTTACCAGTAAGCTTCTAGTTAGTGAAGTCACTATTAAGAAAAATCGAATATACCTTCATTCATCTCCAAAATTGGGTAGTATCCTTCAAGGGGCCTCTAAACCAATTTAAACCCAAAGTTAGTTAATGAGAATTTTCTTACTCCTTTTGGAAAAACTAGCATATTCAGCCAAATAAAGTCCTTCTGAAAAGTCCGTTGTTAATCTTAAATACTTTGAATTAACTAACATTACATTCCAGTAATGGGTACACCTAAATATATCATGACTTGAGTTTCATTACATTCAGACATTAACTATGAATTCCTAACGTGCAAATATTATTGTTGACATTTTTTCTTAATCTCTGATGTACCATACCAGAATTTCCATGTTTTGTTTGTACATTAATCAAAATTGAGTTGTAATAATTGTATGTGCCTTCATCCAAGCCAAATTTTACATGAGCATTTCCAGTGCAAAAAATTCTGTTGTCCTGGATTATTGTACCTCTGCTATATAAAACAGTATTTATTGTGGATGTAGAAAATGAATAAAAGGGTGGGGACTGGGATTAAATATATTCAAGTGATAAACTTTTTTAAGGAAACAAAAAAACTTAAGTGCAAATTATATCACCATCATAATAAGGTCTGTTGTTGACCTCTTTAGAAGTTTTAATATATGAGTCCTTTTGAGCTTTCATGTATTAAATGGACTAAATGGAATAAGAGTGACTTGAAAGCTAAAGTGAATGTCAGTAGTAAGACTGTATACAAGTAAAATACTAATGTAATTTATTATTAAAGTAATGATGGATGACTGAAAGGGCAAGTTCTTAATTTAACTGGAAACTTAATGATGATGGCAAGCTGTTAATGTCTGTCCCATCTTAATTTTTTTGTGTTTGAACTGTTGGTAATGTTAATTGCATTCTCTCATTTTAAAATGTATGAGTTTTTCTATAAAAGCATTCAATATCTAAGGTCCATAGACAATATTTTCATTTTGAAGATACTACTATTGTAAATTTCAATATGTAAATGCATGTGCTTTATATTCTGTAATTTCTGCCTCTATTCTCAGACCACTCTGAGCAAAATAAAAATAGTTCAGTGTTTTGAGAGTGTACTTCTTACAGAAACAATTTCTCTTTCATAGTTGAGTAATTTTCTTTTAGGTAGTGTTTCTCTCGTTACTTGTTTGGAACAGCCCTACTCAGCAAATCTGTGTTGTTTTTCTTTGTGTACTAAAATAAGAGGTTTTTTTTTTTAAATACTCTTTATTCAGGCTTTCCCTTTCCCTAGTCTGTGAGATTTTACATATTCCCAAATCATTATCTAATTATTTGATAAAAATTTTAAGCATTGTATATAGACTCTTGAACAAATAAATACATTTTGCTATGTGATTAATTTTTTCCTGCCTTTTTTCTACCTTAAATATCATGATCTTAGATTTTGTTACTTTTGTATAAGATTTATAATGCTTTGTATTTGCTTATTCAGCTTATAGATGTGTATTAATTTGGAAAAACACAAACCAAAAGAATTAAAAGGGTTTTTTGGTACATGTTAAGATGTTTCCTTTTCTTAAGAGTTAGTGTTGTTTTAAGGCTTACGTGGAAATTACAATTCTCTTAGTTACCTGGTGACTGATACTGGTTGTAATAAGATTTAAAAGTTATTCTGCAACTCTTCAGTCATCTGAGGGTGGTCTGGCAAGTCCAGCCCTGTGTCTCCTGTGTTTGCCACACTCCTTAACTGCTCTGCTTCATCTGTACAAGCTAGATCTTGTTTCTCAAACTCTATTCTTGTTTTTAGTATTATTTACAAAACCTGACTACACAGCTGTCTTAGTTGGTTACAGAAGAGGATAGGAAGTTGATCCCTTGAATGGATGTATAGTGTGTTTTGCTCACTGTGGTTTAAGAATGTAATTTTATTTACAAATGATTGATGTTCCTGGTTTAAAACAAATTTCAGTGCTAGTGTGAGTCAACTTACTCTCTCACCTCATCTCAATGTTAAACTTAACTACCATTGTTTTAGTATGTAAATTAGATTGTTTTGAATAAATAATTTGATGAATAGTTAGCATTGTTTAAAGAAAACCTAACAATGAAAAAAAAGGATATGGGTGCCAATTATGCTATCCATATTTATGATTTTGCCTTCTGTGGTAGCTTGTTTTAACTCACAAAGAATTCTAAATAACAAATAGCTTATTTTAAAATGTCCATTTTGTGAATCTTTTGGGAGCAAAGCTAATTTTTCTTTTGTGATGAGTTTATTTCTACTATTTAGTGGACTGCCTAGAGTAACAATTATGTATATGCTTTATAGAGTATTGAAATGATTTATTTAAAATGAGGTAAGTACTGTGTCCCGAGATAGGAAGATGACAGTATGAGATGTTTGGCAGCCAGGAACATGGTGTAAACATCTGTAATACACATTTGGTTTTGTGTAATTCTAGTAAACACAAGAAGGAATTTTCATTTTAAAGAGTTGTCTTGTATACAGACGCTTATTTCTCTTGCCCACCTCTTCTCCATTCTTCTCATTAAGGAGAGATTATGTGATAGAGAAAAGTGATTTTTTTTTTCGTTAATAGTACATCTCAAATTATATGAGAATTCTTTTAATAGGAAAATCTTAAAAATGCCCTATCAGATATGTACTTGATTCTTAAAAGATGAATTTACAATGAGTTTAAAATACCAATACTAACGAATTTGCTCAGATAAGTTTCTAACAGAAACATTAATAATTTGAGTTGTTAATAATGGTGTGATTTATTATTATCTAAAATATAGGTATTTCTCTTTGTATTGAGATTTTACAGAAGTTCTCACTTAGTTTATAGACTTTGCAAAGAGCTGTTGTAGATTCCGTTTGTCTTAATTGTTTTAATGATTGTTCCTATGTAGGTTTTCATTTTATAATTGATAGCTAAAGCAAGTAATTGTGCGACTTTAACATTATAGATTTGACCAAATGAAATTCTGAAAATTTGGGCATTGAATGTATTTTGTTAATTCTCAGCTTCTTTTTGATATCTTTGTTTATGTAGATGTCTACTTAGACTTTGAGACTATAATATGGAATTGGATTATTGGAAATGGGTTGTGTTGCCTTCAAATTTGCTTCCATTTGAGATTGTAACATTTGTATTTCCAAGTGGATAAATGTAAAGTGTTTAGAAATAGAAGTTAAAAGCATTAGACTATCCCCCAGATTTTATATGTCTGTATGGTGAAAATTAGAGTTTTATTAATAGTAAAGGTCTATCTTTATAAAAGCATAATCAAGCATGAAATGAGTTCATTAGTCCTTTATAAAAGGATGTGTTGTAATTTCACAAAAAGTATTCTCCATAAAAAGTAGTATAATTCTTTACTGGAGTGATGATGGTATAAAGTTTGTAGTGTATGTGATGTGTTTTATGGAAGGGTTGAATATTTTTGTTCTGCTCACTGTGACTAATTTTTCTCTCTCAAATGGCCGGATCTCTTCTTCATTTCTTCTAGCACAGCGGTTCTCAGCCTGTGGATCGTGACCCACAGGAACTGTAGTAAAGGGGCTGCGGCATTAGGAAGGTTGAGAACCACTGTTCTAGCACAACAAACTTTAGGGAAATAGCATTTCTTTGCAGTAAGATTTATGCACTTCCCAGTAATTCCTTTTTCACATTAGAACATATCCTTTGTCTTTCAGTTTTTAATGAGTGCATTGCCAATAGTAAAAATAAAGCATTTGAAAACTGCCATTTTAGATTTTTTCCATTAAATAATTTACTAAATAGCTTCATCAACATATAAGATGAAGGTGCAATTAAAGGTAACATTAGAAATGGCTGAAGTATCTCTGGAAAATGTGGGCATATAGAAACTAAAAGAGTTAGGGACTGTAATATCTTTTTTTCCTTTTGCAGTTATCAAATTTTTAGGTTTTTGCTGCTAGACATTGTCAATTTGTTTGTACGCTCATGCTCTTAAGATAAAACCTAGTTGGGGAAAAATTTATGATTGCAACAGAAAATCACTTTTAATTCTAGAGCAAAATATTTTTCAATTTTTATGAGAAAATTATCATTAAACATTGTGCCCTTTTGACTCTTAAGATCACTTTATTCTTGAAGTGCTCTCAGAATTTACATTTTGAATATAAATTTCAGTGATCACTTACCTTCAAGTTAATTGATGTGAACCTCTACCTAAAGTTCACACATACATATGTACTTTTGAAATTTTAGTTTATCAACTTTATTCTGTTTATTTTTCCTTTATGTGAGCTTTTGATAAAATTTATCATTGTAGATCCCATTTTGCTTCTTTTTGGTTAATTTATATACTAAGTTAGATATTTTGATGTAGGTGGAATAGAGTAAAAGTAAAGTAAATGTTTTAAATTTGTATTATGTCTAAAGATTTGTATGTGGATGTCATATTTTAAATGTCCATATTGAACTATTTATAAATTTCATTAATAAATTTTGTAATGTGGAGCACCATTTGATTTATAACAATTGCAGAAGTTCCTGTATACTGTCAAATAAATATAATTAATCTGTAAAATAATTCATTGCATTTTATATTCAGTTCAGCCTTTAATTGTTAAATGAATCAATATAGAATTGGTATGTGGGCAAATGAAAAATATTTACATTAAAATCATCCCAGCATTTTCCGTTTATTTTTGTAGTTTGCATATTTTAGAAAATGACTTTGAATGTTTCCATCTAACAGAAACAGTAGCTGCTATATTTTCATTTCTGTTTCAGTTAAATTTATAAGGCGATAATATCTTAAGAAAGAAATCAGAATGTCTTTTAAACATCAGATAAATTTGAGAACATTTCTCCAGCACAAGGGCAGCTACTGTTTCAGTTAACTCTTACTGTGTGCTAGAATGATATAACAGCAGGGAAGTAGATGCACGACTTGTGTATAGTTAAGCCAGCGTTTTTCTGTGTATTATGGGGAATAGCAAAATCTACATCACAAATTTTGACACATTACAGCTGAAGGAAGAGGATCACCTTCTACGACAAAAGAGTCTTCATGGGGGAAAAATGACGCTTGTCCAGCAGTTTACTTCTTGTGATTGAACTGAACCTGTAAGGATTCATGGATAAAATGAACAGGAATAGATCTGAATAAAGCAAATCTGCATAAATGGTAACCAGTAGCTCTACTTTTATTTTTTATGTTGCTTAACTGTTTTATTTGAAGGAAACCTATGTGATTTAAAAAGTTATAGCTTTTGCAACTTTATTACTGGTTATATACATTTGGCCATTATAATGTGCAAGCAATTGGAAAAAAAAAGTCAAGTAAATGCTTGTTTTTATAGTAGTTTGTTCTTGTTAAAAATGTTCATATGATAATGTCTGTAAACAGCACCACTTTGATTACAATAGATGTAGTGTTGTAATAAACTGTTTAATGGGGCTGATGTGTAAAGCTGTTCAAGTTATTTGATGTTTACACCTCAGGGAAAGTCTTGTGTTCAGCAATATCTAAAGATAATGTTACTATGACAACATTTTTACTGTCCTTTACAAAAGCATTGCAATAGCGTTTTGGATATGCTACAGTCTAATCTTGCGTTCAGTGAATTAAACATACTAATTGTCACTTGCCCTTGATTTTGATATTAGAATAGGTGATTACATGGATATTTAATATTTCTATATTCTGCTTTTCTAGCTATTTTTACCTAGTTTAGCTTGTGACTTTGCTGAATGGTATGTAAACTTGTAAAAACTGAAATTTGACACACAGCAATCCAGTCAATGTGTTAGGGGTCATAAAAATGTGAAGTTTTAACATTTTAGTAAAAACCCATACATACTTGCTATGTAATGCAGCTTAATTACAACACAGATGTACTGAAACACTTAATTGTGTACTGCTAGCATTGAAGAAATACTTCGATTACTCTGATTTGATGCTGCAGTTATTTCTTATTTCATATTGATGGTTTATTTTTGAAGCCTGTCAGTGTAAATACAGTGTGCAGAAGATACATGGGAGTTAAGAGAGCCTTAGTTTTATTTTTGGATTGATATAGATGCCTGAAGGAAGTCATGTTTATTAACCTTGGGTCATGGGTCATGCTCTCCAGTGTGTGTAATAAGAGATACAGGTGTGCCCTGTCTGCACAGTTGAAGGAATTCTGTGTAGATTCATTGAACCTATTGATTCATGCTGGAGTTACTTAGCTAATCAAAGATTTTTTTTTTTAAAGACCTGTCTTACATACAGGCCCACATTAAAACACTTGGGTAGCATGCGTTCTTACTTGGTAAATTATAGGCAGTGTCTTCATTTGATAATTTTGTAGGAAGGTAATTATAACTCACCAATTCAGAAATTTGAGTTACAATTTTAAACAAGTTAATTTGTTAATATATTTTTAAGATCTGATTATCTTTGAGAGGTCTGATAATACACATTGGTTTTTAAAGTATAGCCAAATTTTAAGATAATGCTTAAAGTACTCAAGTACCCTAGATATTATATAATGAATAACTGTAGAAGCCCTCCAGAAATTTCCACTGCCGTCCTTCAGTTACATCTTGGCTGCTATCAGACTGCTTCTCACAACGTTAGCTGTTTTGAATTTATCCATATAACTGCCAGTTTTATTTAAAAGTATTTTGTGTTTGGAGTATCTGCATGGGATCATTGGTGTTTATCAGAACTATTCGCTCTTAGAAGTGAGTTTTTAAGTGTTTTTCTCTTGTTGAAAATGCAGTTGCCTTTTTAACATTATTTAAAAGTTGTATCAAATTCAATTTTCTCATTTTCTGTATAGGTTGTTAGTTTTTGTCATTTCTTAGCTTTTAAAAATTTTAAGTACAATGCCCTAATGCGAAGAAGGATGGACATAAATATTACAAGGAAAGTTAGTTAATAGTAAGATTAAAAGGTAAGTAAAGTGTCCATGAGAATAAAAATTTCTCTGAACAATTTTAATGGAATCACAAAAATCTAATTGCACTTGAATTTGAAACTGGAAATTTTGTACTAACTAAATCCTTTGTTTACCTTTTCACTTTTTATCGGTGGAACCCTTAATTGCTCCTTCTATGTCACTGTTCTCTCTGCTCGGCTCATTTTGTTGCATGACTTGTTGCAGACAGTGTAAGTGCACTAGATTTGTTTGCTGCTAGTCCATTGTTTTAAGCGTTGCCGGAACTTTTTGTTCTGATCAAGTCGTTTTACAAAGTCCTCTACCTGGTAACACATGAATGTATAGCAGTTAAGGTGAAATTGCAAACCTTGTATAATGCTTCATACCCCCTTCTGTTTATAGGTATTTGAAAGCTCTTCTCTCTCTCTTTTTTTTTTAATGTGTAAAAACAATCCAAAGAGATAAACCCTTGTGTAGACACCAAAAAAATACAGTGTCTCAGAGACCTTTTTATTTTTTCCTTAATAACTGTAGTAGATATGAAAGCCAACTTGAATTTTAAACCATAGCATTTATCATTGCTATGAAGTCACATTCCTTTTACCCAGTAGTAAAGTTATGAATGTGGTACAGCACCTGAATGGTATCACTTATGAAGCAACCCTTTGATTTGAAAGGAACTGTGTTATGAAAAGCATACACCAGTGTAACATTGAGGGTGGTTATTTTGTTCTCTCAGTTTTCATAAGCAAGATTTGGAGTGATTTACAGTTACTTAATTACTCTTTACCTAGAATGTTCTTAAGCAGTTAACTACAATTTAGACTTCACAAATAATTTGTAGCTTAAGATATTATTTTCATTTAATTCTCCTGTGGAGAATGTTGCTTTATTTTTTACTAGTTTTGGGTTAGTTCTTAAACATGGAGGTTTTAATGAATGTTGTATAATATTTTATAGTGAAAGGGGAAAATTGTTGAAAGAGTTAAAGACTTTCTCTTCCCTTATGTATTGAAATGTGCCAATAACCTAAATACATCCTGTTTTATACAATGAGATGCTACGAGAATTTTTTTGTTCAAGTGCTTGAGACATTTTGGTTTTCATACCCGAGTGATCATTGCATTTTCTGTATCTTACAAAATGGCTCAAATTTTGTGTTTTGTGCTTCAGCTTAAATTATTTTAAGAGGAAGTTTTGTGTTCTAATTCTTCAACGATGGAGACTATACTATTGAGATTCTTTTTTACAGATAATTGCTTTTTAAATTTTATTCATTAAGTTCATTTACATCCCATAGCTATCTGTAAATGCTTCCCCCAGTTGTATGTACTTAAATGCACGCTTATCCATTGTATATAATAGACATTTTTTGTGCTAAAATATATTAAGTGGGATTTTTATAGCAAAGCATTCTATTTTTCTGTTCTTACAGTGTGGGTTTTTTTGTTTGTTTTAGCATTTACCTTCAGTTTAAACACTGGTATGTTTGTTTTAATTTTTAGCAACTTGACTCTTAGAAGCCTTAGACTAGTTTTTTCAATAAGTATTCAACCAAAAATCACAAATTTATTAAGATGTGGCCTTACATATGGCATTCCTTGTTTTCACAATATGAGATTTTTGATTTAGAGAAATCAAGATCGAAGATTGAAGTTTCATTGTAAGTTGGAATAGAAAATATGTTAAAATGTTTAGGCTTCTGGGAGAAAGTTTTTTTTGTTCTTTTTGGTTTGGTTTGGTTTGGTTTGGTTTTGGGGGGTTTTTTAGAGACAGAGTCTCACTATGTTGCCCGTGGTAGAGTGCTGTGGCGTCACAACTCACAGCAACCTCAAACTCTTGGACTTAAGTGATTCTCTTGCCTCAGTCTCCCAAGTAGCTGAGACTACAGTCGCTTGCCACAACACCCAGCTATTTTTTTTTTCTTTTTTCTTTTTTTTTTGGTTGCAGTTGTCCTTGTTGTTTAGCAGGTTTGGGCCTGGTTCGAACCTGCCAGCCCCAGTGTATATGGCAGGTGCCCTAACCACTGAGTAAAGGTGCCAAGCCTGGGAGAAAGTTTTATACTCTTCTTTCTTGGCATAAGAAAGAAGCAAAAAATAGGAATTTTTATGAATATTCTAAATATTCAGGCAATTTTATCCTATTCAGATTGTTTTAGGTTTGTCTTAACTAGTGTTGTTTTGTTTGTTTGTTTGTTTTATTTGAGACAGACTCTCACTATGTCGTCCTGAGTAGAGTGCGGTAGTGTCACAGCTCACAGCAACCTCAAATTCTTGGGCTTAAGCATTCTCTCGCCTCAGCCTCCCAACTAGCTGGGACTACAGGCACCCACCATGCCTGGCTTGTTCTTTTGTTGCAGTTGTTTTTGTTTAACTGGCTCGGGCCGGGTTTGAACCCGCCAGCCTGAGTGTGTGTGGCTAGTGCCCTACCCACTGAACTATGGGCACCACCCTTAACCAGTGTTTTTTGTTTTGTTTTGTTTTGTTTTTAATTTTAGGTTCTTGGCATTCACTGAGCATGCAAGTGCTATGATTTTTGTGTGGGACATATGAACACTTGGTTATGTGGGAACAGGTTTTAATGTTAAAGACTTCCTATTCTATTAATTAACATGGTAATGGGAGTCTTTTAAATACTAGGTTAGATTTAATCGAAGTCACACAAATCTTGAAGTGATATATCTGTGGATAGTAAATCCTACCAAGAATTTTTCATGTAGGAGTACCCTAAAACTCCACCATGGGTGTAAATGTTTTACATTGATTTCATAATTAGGCAGACCCTACATTTAGTAAAGACATTTCATTTTGAAGCTTTTTGTCACACTGTTACTGCTTAACATTTCTCAACATTCTGTAAGTTAAATTATTTTAAAATACAATGGCAAATTCATGTTTATTTTTTTACTTTGAAAATTGTAGTACTCAGGTGGTATTTAATGGGAAAGGATCCTTTGGGGTAAATCACAATGTATTCTAAGGAATGCATCTATAACATGATGACTTTAGCCTTAAAAAAGGTCTGTTTATTCTTCTTCCTCTGCATCCCATGGTATCTTAGCAAAGTAGTTTACAGCCCTGTACAGCCTTACAAAGTTGTTTTACAATTTTTAATGGAAAGCCCTTAAAAAAATTGTATCATATTACCAGTACCCATGAATTTCTGAATCACAGTTTGTAAATAATTTGTTTAATATCTGAAGGCCAAAGAAAGTCTTAAGATTTTAGCTGTTGACTCTATGGTGACTTCACAATAAGATTTCTGTGCAAAAGGTAAGGTGATATTTGATCAAAGAGACATCTTTTTGATGTCCATGAGAACTAGACATCCATATTAGCTTCTATTAAAAAACTCATTCCATTTTATTAAAATGTTTGTAATTGCAATTTTTGTGTTTAATGTTTACTTTGTCTTTTCTTTCTTTAGCATTTAGGTGACTGTTCAGCAGTTTGCTATTTGGCCACTGTTGGCCTTAAACTGCGCTAGTAACAAGCATGATATTTATCTTGTATTGAAAATAAAACAGTTTTGATAAAACTTCGCAGTTTGTCCCTTTTTTTTTATTTCTAATTTGCTGACCATTGTATATGATTTTGAATAACTAATATACATAGGCAGTATGCAAGGGAACAGAAACTGGTCTGTTGTCTGTGTTGTGTCCTTAAGCCAGCCTCCTAAGTAGATTATTTCCTTCTGTATTGCTATTTTACTGCTCTTATCAGTCCAGTTTTAAATGATTATTAACCTCACTAGACTTTACTCAAAAAAGTTCAGGGAAAGGCTTAGCTCCCGTACGTAGCTCAATGAGTAGGGTGCCAGCCACATACTTCGAGGCTGATGGGTTTGAGCCTGGCCCAGGCCCGCTAAACAACAGTGACAACTGCAACCAAAAAATAGCCGGGCGTTGTGGTGGGCGCCTGTAGTCCAGCTGCTCGGGAGGCTGTGGCGAGAGAATCGCTTAAGCCCAAGAGTTTGAGGTTGCTGTGAGCTGTGATGCCATGGCACTGTACTGAGGGTGACATAGTGAGACTCTGTCTCTAAAAAAGGAAGAAGGTTCAGGGCAAAAAAATACTTCAGTGGTTAGCTTAAAAACAAAATGGGGGAGGGGTTTGTTTTGTTGAGACAGAGTCTCAGTATGTCCCCCTCAGAGTGCCGTGGCATCACAGCTCACAGTACCCTCAAACTCTTGGGCTTAAGTGATTCTCTTGTCTCAGCCTTCCAGGTAGCTAGGACTACACGGGGCCCACCACAACGCTCAGCTATTTTTTGTTACAGTTGTCATTGTTTAGCTGCCCAGGCTGGGTTCGAACCCACCAGCCTCGGTGTGTGGCACTGTAATTATTGTGCTACGGGCGTCAAGCCGGGGTACTTTTTAAACTGCAAAGGATTTATGATTTCAGTAAATATTCACATGCCAAGTATCAGGCCCTGGATTTCTGACCTACAAGCTCCAGAGTCCGTTGAGGGCAACAATTAAACATATGGAAAATAAATTACTAGAATTCCTTTCTATTCTTAAGATTGTGGTTCATATTTTCATTAGGTTCCCCTTTGCTCGTTGTTTACATTCATTGATTTTCCCCTTCAGTTGAATTAATTGAGACGCTTGTCTCTGGCCTATAGAATTTAATTCTAAGAAAATATCATTAGAAATATCTTTTGACCAAATGCACACTAAACTTAAGGTGAATTATTCCAGGCTGATTTCATGGAAGAGAGACTAGCCCCTTTTTTTTTTTTTTTTTTTTTTCTATTATTACTAAATCATAGCTGTGTACATTAATGTGATCATGGGGCACCATACACTGGTTTTATAAACAGTTTGACAAATTTTCATCACACTGGTTCATCACATAGCCTTCCTGGCATTTTCTTAGTTGTTGCATTAAGACATTTATATTCTACATTTACTAAGTTTCACATGTACCCGTGTAAGATGCACCACAGGAGACTAGTCTTTTTACAAAGGATTTGTAGATAGAATTTTCCAAATTTTGTTTCGTAATCATTGCTGTGAAAACAATTGTTACTAGAAATGGTTTCCAATGCATTCTGGGTGTTTGTCTCCTTTTTATAATTTATAAATAGTTACAGTACACAATTAGCATGACACATCAATTCTAATGTCAGTTGTCAGTTCTAGAAAAATGACATACTTTTTTTTAGCATGATTGCTTTGCGTATGTATACATACATACTCATTACCTTTTAAAAATATCCTTCTTAGGCTTGGCGCCTGTAGCTCAGCAGCTAGGGCACCGACCACATATACCAGAGCTGGTGGGTTCAAACCTCATCTAGCACCTGCCAAACAACAACTACAAAAAACAAACAACAACAAAAAAATAGCCACACATTTGTGGCAATCAATTCTCTTGTCTCAATTTCCCGAGTAGCTGGGACTACAGAGGCCCACCATAACGCCTGGCTATTTTTTTGTTGCATTTGTCATTGTTGCTTAGCAGTCTGGTGCCAGCTTTGAACCCGCCTGCCTCGGTGTATGTGACTGGGACTCTAACCACTGAGCATGGGCGTTGAGCCTAGTTTTTCTATTTTTAGTAGAGACAGGGTGTTGCTTTTGCTCAGGCTGGTCCCCAACTCTGGAGCTCAAGCTATCCACCCACCTTGGCCTCCCAGAGTGCTAGGATTACAGGTGTAAGCCACCATACCCAGCCAGCTTCAGTAGTTTCTTAATGATCTTGTATGATTAGATAGCATTCTGTTTTTTCCAGTGGGCTGCAAGAGGTTACAAATGGCAGAATAGTGAGCAGAGGTTAGAGTGATTTGGATTCCAAGTTTCCACTTAATTTGGTGTTATCAAGCTAAGTCCTCACCACCAGAAACTTTTAAGCTTTTATTGATGCCTGAACTGTAAGCATTTAGGAATATATTACTTTCAAATGTTCCATTTTCACAAACATTGGAGTGACCTACTCTAAAGATAACTGGGTTAAAATACTTTCCGTGTAAGACAGACCATAGCAATTTAGTGTGGTATCTTATTTTTAAAAATGTCTCATGTAACTGTTTGCATAGGTTCTGCCTGTACTATTACTTTACCCTGTAGATGACAAGGTAGATGGGTTCGACATGTGTGAGAAGTCTTGGCATTGTGTCTGGAAATTGGGCAGAAACTTACAGACTGGGCGAGGTGGCTCAAGGTAGGTGGATCGCTTGGACCCAAGAGTTTGAGGTTGCTGTGAGCTCTGACCTGTTAACACATGCAGAATCTGGGGCCCCACGTGCCAAAGAAAATCTGCATTTGAACAAGATCCCCTGGTGATTTGTGTGTAATGACTGGTATTTCAACATGTGACATGATTTTTAACCTTTAATACAGTGGTTTTCAACCTTCCTAATGCCCACAGGTTGAGAACCACTGGTATAAAGGGGACTGCAGTGGATATCCTTGTAAGTAAATCTTACTGCAAGTTTTCCAGAAACCAGTTAATTGGAATACTTGATTTAAAGATTATGAAAATTTGAGGGGTTTTACATTGAGTTGCCCCTGATTCACTGTTACCCCAGTTACATGTAAAAATGCGTATTTCTCTATAGCATTTTCAATAATGGGTGCTTTAAAAACTCGGTTCTGGAGATAAAAACAGGTATCTTATTTTTAAAATATTTTGTGATGTTTAGGGTGGGTTAAATATTTAATATTCATGGCATGCTGCCATCTAGAGATAGTTGTATGTTAGAAATGAAGCAGTAAGTCATGATGTGGTTGTTTAGTACACGTGTTCAGGCCCCACATAATACAGCCAAGAATGGACAGACCCAAGAACCAACATGAAAGATTATTTTCTAACCTATAGCCTCTGTTATGTCACAGAAGTACAGCAAAACCAAAGTGACCCTCATAATAACAATACCTTGACTATTGTGGTAAAATCAGCTTGTCAAAACCCTTATTTCCTTTTTGTTGTTGTTGTTGAGATGGTCTCACTATGTTGCCATTAGAGTGGTGTGGCATCAGAGCATCAGAGCTCACAGCAACCTCAAACTCTTGGGCTTAAGTGAGTCTCTTGCCTCAGCCTCCCAACTATCTGGGACTACAGGCGCCTGCCACAATGCCTGGCTATTTTTTTGTTGTAGTTGTCATTGTTTGGCAGGCCGGGGCCAGCTTTGAACCCACCAGCCCTAGTGTATGTGGCTAGTGCCCTAGACACTGAGCTACAGGCACCGAGCCACCTTATTTCCATTTTTATGCTGAAAATGTTTGTAACTTTGCTCAATGCATACAATGACAGTCATTTTAAAAGGAAGATGCTTTGTATTTATAGTGGATTGTTAAGAGGATTCATTAAACATTTCCTTGAGGAAATTTATAGCAACCTAATATTCTGAATAGAATTTGCATGGTAGGTGTTGTAGGCTTACTTCTGCTCAGCCAGATAATGCTAGGCTTTGTCTTTGGTGAAAGCTTGTCTTTTTCAGCATTTATGGGTCTAATCTATGCATGTGGGATTTGGGAAGGGGTTATAAAGCCTAGGAATATTTTTTCTGGGTTTTGGGAACTGAGAAATAATTTCTGCTCAGAGAATATTCAAAATTATTGCCATGTGCAAAATACTGTAAGCACACAAAGAAAAAAACGATTATTTGGAAGGATAATATAGGCTGGCCACTTTTCCATGTAATTTCATGTAAGTGTGAAAACAGTCCGTTACATTTCCTTATTTTACAGGCAAGGAAACATTTAGAACAATTCAATAGAGCATTGATTCACTTTATTAGGTGTAAGAAGAGCTAACCTAGAGAAATGTGACAGTAGAGCTAATTCTTAGCAGTCATTGCTTTCAGATGATATGTAGAAAAAATCAACAGATGTTATTAGAATTAAAAAGTTTACCAAGCTAGCCACGTGTGGTGGTTCATACCTGTAAATTCCAGCACTTTGGAAAGCCAAGGCAGGAGGAATGCTTGAGGCCAGGAGTTTGAGACCAGGCTGGGCCATGGCTCACACACACACACACACACCCCGCCTCAGCCTCCCAGGGTACTAGGGCTACAGGCGTGAGCCACCCACACTCAGCCCTTCCCAAATTGATGAAAGGAAAAGTAACAGGAAATTGTTTAAAAGATGCCAGACTGCAGAAGGAATTTTTTTTGAGTGTTTGTTTTTTTGAGACAGTCTTACTATGTCACCCTCAGTAGAGTGCTGTAGTGTCACAGCTTACAGCAACCTCAAACTCCTGGGCTTAAGTGATGCTCCTGCCTCAGGCTCCCAAGTAGCTGGGACTACAGGCGCCCACCACAACGCCCAGCTATTTTTTATTGTGCTTGCTGTTTAGCAGGTCTAGGCTGGGTTCGAACCCACCAGCCCTGGTGCATTTGGCTGGCGCCCTAACCATTGAGCTAAGGCTCCGAGCCCAGAAGGAATTCTTAAGACATAAAAGTACAAATGATAAGAAATTTGTAAATTTGAACATATTAAATTAAGAATTTCTAGCCATTGAAAGGTTGAAAAGAGAAGTCCCAAACTGGAGGAAAGTACTTGAAATACATATAAAGGACTAATATCAAGAATAAACTATAGATTCGGTGCCTGTAGCTCAGCAGCTAGGGCCCCAGCCACATGCACCAGAGCTGGTGGGTTTAAATCCAGCCTGGGCCTGCCTAACGACAATTACAACCAAACAGCAGCTGGGTATTGTGATGAGTGCTTTAGTCCCAGCTACTTGGGAGGCTGAGGCAAGAGGATGGTTTGAGCCCAAGAGTTTAAGGTTGCTGTGAGTGTGATGCCACAACATTCTGCTGAGGGCAACATAGTGAGACTCTGTTATCAACAAAGAAAAAAAAATGAGCAGTAGACATCAACCGAGATATACACAGACCCAGCAGATAGTCCATAAATACATGAAATAAAATTCAGCTTTACTTGTCATCTGAGAAGTGCCCATTAAAATCACAGGTATCATTTTATGTCTACAGGATTGACAGCCAGGCACAGTGGCTCATGCCTGTAATCCCAGTACTCTGGGAGGCCCAGGTGGGTGGATTGCCTGAGCTCAGGAGTTAAAGACCAGCCTGAGCCGGAGAGATCCCATCTCTAATAATAGCCGGCTGTTGTGACAGGCGCCTAAAGTCCCAACTACTTGGGAGGCTGAGGCAAGGGAATTGCTTAAGCCCAAGAGTTGGACGTTTCTGTGAGCTGAGACATCACGCCACTCTACCAAGGGCAACAAAGTGAGACTATTTTTAAAAAAAGTTTTGGCAAAAAATTGTTTAATCAGTTCTAAGTATTGGTTAGGATATGGTATGATGGAAACTGCTGTGGGAAGTGGTGTTAGTTAATGCAACTATTTTGGAAAGTAGTTTAGCTTTAAATTGTAAAGTAAGTGTTTGTACGGCTCCTATAGAAACACTTGCGTCTTTCCACTAAGAAACATTTACATGAATACAGCAACGTTATTTTTAATAGTAAAAAAACTGGAAATAGCTTAGATATTAACCAATAAATAGAATATTCATACAGTGAAATACTATATAGACTGAAAATGTAAGAACATTTTTACACCCATGAACATAAATGAATCTTAACGTGTTGACTGGAGAATCAAGTCACAGAAGATCCACACAGTATTAACTCCATTTATTTGAAGTTCCAAAACAGAAAATTATAACATTGTACTAAATATTCCAACAATAGAGATAGAAACACAATGCAAGGAAATCATTAATAAAGTGCAGCATAATTCTTTTGGGGGCAGGAAGGTAGAGGAGTGTTGGTCGGCATTCGTGTGTTTTTAATACATCTTAATGCACATGTGTAGTAATATGTAGTACAATAATATAAATATACTTGTATACATCTAATTGGATTCTAGATCTGTTAAGCTACCATCATACCTTAAAAATGATAGTATCAGGTATTTAAAATAATACTTTATTTCTCCAAACATAATGGCAAAAACCATTTTCTACTTAGATATCTGAAATTTGTTTTAGTACAGTTGAAGTGGTAGATAGCAGTGAGGGCCTGGAGGTAGCAGGTAGGTAAAGTTGCAAACATTCTCCAGCTCTGTTAGAGACTTGACGTGGAAGGGAGGGACGCGACGTGTAGTTTGAAAAAGCAAATTCTAAAATTGCTGTCGTTTGGGTTTATTTTCTTTCACCTACCATCAAAATGGATCATAAGGCTTATATTTTGTCAGAAGTGAGTTCATAACACTACTGTCTGGATAGCCATCAAGTTAGTCTTCACATAGCACTGGGTGGAGAAAGCCTGGTGCCTAGTCAGCAGCATCCCAGTACTGAACTCAGGGCTGGAAAGAGTGTACTTACCAGTGGTGCTATCTTCTGGTCAGTAACAGGGTCAACAGCTCCAAACGTTGAGTTGCCTGTGATGCTACACAAAGGCTCCCGTCTTCTCTTGGTTGGGATGCATCAGGCAGTGCTAGTGTGTATCTGACTGCAGAGATCACAGGCGTGCTCCCCGTGAGGCAGATGGTTGTGGAACTGGATGCCTCTTAGGGCCCCTCTGATGAGCACGTATCTCTTCCTGACATCTTTGCACCTGATGGAAATCTACCTGTGCCAAACTTTCTGGCCACCTTAGGGTGGTGTGATGTCTCCGTTTTTTCAAATATTTTGAGTGCTAATAGCTGTCACATCTTGGAATGATTGGAGGCTACTTCCTGAAGAAATTGGGTAAGAGTTCACTAGAACCAAGTCTTTGAGACAGAATGGGCCCTAGCAGTGTTGGAAGCAACTGTGACAGGCCACCAAGCTGAGTTGGGGAAGCTAGGATTTGGCTGGTAGTAAATAGTGTCTTCACATTTTTGAAAGGCTTTAAGTACCAGTGGGTTCTGTGTACTCATTCTTTCAGAATTACTGAGTTGCCTGTAACATGCCAGGCATTGTACTGGGGCCAGACACTAACAGCAAAACTCCATGTCAGTGGAAAAACGAGAAGAGGCTGGGAATGGTGGCTCATGCCTGTAATCCCAGCACTCTGGGAGGCTGAGGCAGGTGAATTACTTGAGCTCAGGAGTTCGAGACCAACCTGAGCAACAGCAAGACCCCATGTCTAAAAAAATAGCCGGGTGTTACTGCGGGTGCCTGTAGTCCCAGCTACTTGGGAGGTTGAGGCAAAAGGATCACTTGAAGCCCAAGAGTTTGAGGTTGTTGTGAGCTATGATGCCATGGCACTCTACAAAGGGCAGCAAAGTGAGACTCTGTCAGAAAATACATAGGTAATTTTTGCAAGAAGCAATAGATACGTATGTTATAAATTTTTTTCTATTAGAGGTGTGGTCTTGCTATGTTGCCTAGGCTGTACTTGAACTCCTGAGCTAACTTGACACTAGACTATAAGTATATCACTACACTCAGCAATTTTGATCAAATTCAAAGGGCTCTCTGCTGTGACTAAGATCTTACTGGCTGCTATAGAGAGAACTTGATTGGAGAAAATCAGAAAACTCAGGGCTTTCGCTTTTTGAACTTTCACATAATGTGCTTTTCAGGATTAGTCCCCAAAGAAGTGGTGGTGCAGTGTTCAGGATATCTTGGAATAAGAGTTCATGTGAGGTCAATGTGATCTGAATCAGGACAGCATATAGTAGGTAGGATCCATTCATTCATCCAACAAAAATGCTTGACCACACATCTAGGTACTAGAAATGAACATAGCAATGAATATAACATCCTTCCTCTCTTAGACCTTATTTTATAGTTTGTATTAAAAGTTACTAAGTGGTATAAAGCAAGTTATTATATAAATTCATCATAGATGAGCCCTACAAGGTGTGGTCTGAACAGAGCTCAGGAGATGGGGAGTCAGCAAAATAGTTCAAATGACCCAAAGTGTAACTGAGAGCAAAGATCTGGTAGAAGAAGAGAAGAGGAAAATGGCTGGGCGTGGTATTTGGGGACATGATTTTGTAGGGCTTTATAGGGACTGATAAAGACTGTAGTATTATTGATGTAGTATTATTGATGGTGCAACAAGAAATTTGGAACAGTATGAGCAAATAATCCTGCATTTTATTACCGGTTACTATTTGAAAAATAAACTGTAAAGGAGCAATTGTGCAAACAGAGCAATGGAATGGCTTTGCATTAATACAGGCTAAAAAAAGAGGCTTAGATTAGGAGAATAGCAGTGGAGATAGTTAGATTTTAAGTATGTCATTAAGTAAAGTTACCTCTGCCAGGTAGTTGAATGTGAGAAAAATCAAGGATATCTTCAAAGGTTTTGACTTTTAACAAAATGGGGAAACAGTGGAGCTGTCTTCTGAAATGAATAGGACTTGAGAGTTGTGTATGGAATTTTTTTTGTGGGTGTAGGTATCAAACATTTCATGTTGAATATGTTGAGTTTGAGAAAACTAAGAGATCACCAAGTGGAGATAATGTGTATGAAGGAGTCACCTGAATATACATTTTGGGAGTTCAGGGTCAAGATCAGGAATATTTCAAATATGGAAAGCATGGGTGTATGCGCAGTATCTAAAGCAGTGGGGCCCCACGAGCTCGCTGAGAGAATGATAATGGAAAAAGAGGAAAGGTCCGCCAGCTGAATGAATCATGGGCGCTTAGGTATTTAAAATAGAGAAGGCTGAGAGGGGGCAACCTGTGAGTGAGGAAGCCAAAGAAGAAGAAAATTAAACAGATGGTGTGTGTGTGGGGAGAGTGTCGCAGAAACCAAGTTTCAGAAGAGGGTGGTGAAGTGCGTAACATGGTACTGAAGGGCTGCCTGAACTGACCATTCAGTGAGTAGTGAGGACAAAAGGGTGATTCAAAAGAACGGAGGGGTTAAGGGGAGAAAGTGAAAACACTCTCTTTCTTTGGACAGGAAGTAGGATTTAATATTGGTAGGCGCAAAGGAGAGGCAACACAGTGTTAAGTCCTCACGAGTGCAGGGCCTGCCACTTGTCCAGGGGGCAACGATTGGGGATGTATTTGAGCCACTTCTCAACCACCATGTCTTCAAATTCATCTGAGTTAAACTTGATAAAACCCCATTTCTTGGAGATGTGAATTTTCTGATGGCCAGGGAACTTGAACTTGTCCCTGCACAGGACCTCAGTCACCTGCTCCTTGTTTTGGTGGAGCTGGACGTGATGACTTGGCCCATGTGAACCATTGCCACAGTGCCTTGGGCTTTCCAAAGGCACCACGCATTCCTGTCTGGAGCCTAAATTGGGGACAGCACAAGGTCTAACACATGAACATGTATTGGAAAGGAATGTCTCCAAGGTCTCCTAGAGCAACCTATACAAGCAACAGGCTGCATACCCTACCAAGGAGGCTGCTGTTTGCAGCCACTGTACACCAGGCACCCACGAGGAAAGGAGCATGGTGGGCTTCATTAGCTGCCAGAGAAAATAATCTTTCCAAAGGATTGCAGGGTATCGGCAAGAAGGTGGGACGGAAAGCCCTGAAGCCTCATTCTCAGGGAGAAACAAATTTACCCAAAGTCCTCATAAGTCCATAAACCAGGTAAAGGTTCCAGTACCACAGGCAAGTCTGAAATCAACTGCCAGGCAGGAAAATTCGGGGTGCCTCCCAGGCCAGGCCCCCATCCCTGCACAGCACATGCAGATCTTCAACTGCCGTCTTTTCCCTGTAGAGGGGAAACAATAAAACACATATTAAACGTTTTGACTTTTAGGAGCCTGCCCGAGGGACTAGTTTCTGTCTTGCCTGGATTCGAGAACTGACGGGAACAGGGCGCTGGGTTGGGGTCTCCAGACCGAAGACGGTGCGCGAAGGTCCGCAGTACCACTGATGGTCACCAGGCGGAGCTCCGGCGCCGAGGCCGCTACGAGCCTCAGCGCCTGCGCAGCAAACAACTCCACTTAGCGTAGAGGCGCGTTAAACGTTTGCTGGCTAGCTAGGCTGAGTAGAGAGAGTCTTTTATTTTTTAATATCTAGATTTTTGTATTGGGGTAATGTAAAAATGAAAGTAGCCCCTCTCCTGGGCCTTATTGCGTGTCACATACTTGTTGCGTGGGGTTAAGGGACAATGAGGGGGAAATGCAGGTGGTGGTGCTTCGTGTGCTGTGATGGGATGAGTGACTTGGGGAGGCCCCTCACACCTCAGTCCTGCCTCAGGCTGTCCTCGAACCCTGGGCGGAGAAAGTCACCTTTCCTTCCTTCTTGGGATTGCTGACAGCCACGTAGCGGTGGGAACAGGCAAGGACGGCGACCGCCAGCAGGTGGCTCCGAGGAGGATTCAATGCAATCTCTTACCAAATCCCCATGCACGTTTTTGCAGAAATAAGAAAAAAAACCTAAAATTCACATGGAATTTTGAAGGACCCCAAATAGCCAAAACAATCTTCAATCTTGTAAGAGGACAAAGTTGGAGGCCTCAAATTTCCTCATTTCAAAACAAACCACAAAATAACAGTAATTAAGATGGTGTGATAATGCCATAAAGATAGGTATGTAGATTGATGGGACGGAATAGAGATCATAGACAAACACATCTGTGTCAGACATACGGCCAGAGGGCCTTCCCCAGGATGCTCAGATCCCATGACAAGGAAAGGACGGTTTCTTCACCTAAAGATGTAGGAAGACTGGATGTCTACATGCAAACGAATGAAGTCACACCCTTACCTTACACCATGTAACAAAAGTTACCTTACTAACCCGGCATGGTGGCTCATGCCTGTAATTCCAGCACTCTGGGAGGCCAAGGCGGGTGGATTGCTTGAGCTCACGAGTTGGAGACCAGTTTGAACAAAAAGCAAGACCCTGTCTCTATTAAAAATAGAAAAACTGAGGCAAGAGGATCACTTAAGCCCTAGAATTTGAGGTTGCTGTGAGCTATGACACCATGGTACTCTACCCAGGGTGACAGCTTGAGACTCTGTCTCAAATAAAAAATTAAAAAAAAAAAATCCAAAGAAATAAAAAGTTAAGTTACTAATAAAATGGATTAAAGACCTGTTAGACCTAAGATTATAAAACTTCTATAGAAGACTATCAGGGGTGGGGGGGAGCTTCTGGACATTGGACTTGCCAATAATTTCTTGGATAGAACACCAAAACACAGGTAACAAAAGCAAAAAGAAAATAAATGGGACTACATCAAATTTAAATTCTTCCAGCCATTAAAGGAAACAATGGAGTGAAAAGGTAATCTATTAAATGGGAGAAAATAATTAAAATCTTTTATCTGATAAAGGGTTAATATCCAGAATATGTATGTAAGTTCTAAACTCAACAACAAAAAACTTGATTTTTAAAATTGATAGTAATATCACATAACATGGACAAAAATGGCCAAGTTTAGATTTCATGCCTGTAATCTCAGCACTTTGGAAAACTGAGGCAGGAGGATTACTGGAGTCCAGGGATTCAAGGTTACAGTGAGCTTTGATGACGCCACAGCACTCTAGCCTGGATGACAGAGCAAGAGCCTGCCTCTTAAAAATAAAAAGGTCAAGGATCTGAACAGACATTTCTTCAAAGAAAATATACAAATGGCCAATAAACACACAATGATGCTCAAAATCACCGATCATTAGAGAAATGCATGTCAAAACCACAATGAGGGCTCGGTGCCCCTAACACAGTGTTACAGTGCCAGCCACATACACAGACTGGGTTCGTGCCAGCCACATACACAGGTGGGTTCGAACCCAGCCTGGGCCAGCTAAACAACAACAACTGCAACAAAAAATAGCCAGGCATTGTGGTGGGTGGCTATAGTCCCAGCTACTGGGGAGGCTGAGGCCAGAGAATCACTGAAGCCCAAGAGTTTAAGGTTGCTGTGAGCTGTGACACCACGGCACTCTACCAAGGGTGACATAGTGAGACTCTGTCTCAAAAAAATAAACCACAATGAGGTTTTACCTCATACCTATCAAGATAGCTGTCATCCAAAGAACAAAAGTGATGTGTTGGCAAGACCATGGGGAGATTGGAACACTTGTGCACTGCTGGTGGGAATGTTAAATTGTATGGCTACTGTGGAAGACAGTAAAAGGTTCCTCAAAAAATTAAAAAATAAAATTTTTAATCTATAATTAAAAATATAATTATATACGTATATATACATTTAATTTATCAATCCCACTTCTACATATACATCTAAAATAATTAAAAGCAGGTTCTGGAAAATGATACTTGCACACCCATGTTTATTTTAATATTATTCACAATAGCCAAAAATGGGAAGCAATTCAAATGTCCATCAACAGATGACTGGATAAAGAGTGTATTATAGTCATACAATACAATATTATGCAGCTTGTATTAAAGAAAAAAATTCTGTCATGCTACAACACCAATGAACCTCGAGGACATTGTGTTAAATGAAATGAGCCCATGATGGAAAGGACAAACACAAGGATTCCACTTATGCAATAGTCAGAAATAATGAACAGTAGAAAGGCAGTTTCAAGGGCTTGAGGGTCGGGGGAGTTATTGTTTAGGGAGTGTAAGGTTTCAGTTTTGCAAGATGGAAGCATTCTAGTGATCTGTTGCACAATAACGTGAATATATTTAACCAGACTGAAAAGAAATATTTTTAAAGTAAAAAATGGTTAAGATGATAAGTGTAATGTATTTTTACCACCACAACAATAACAACGATGTTATTGTAAAGAAGAGCACATAAATGGGAAAGCAGCTGGAAGGAGATGACAGTATTAAGCAAGGCATGCTTGGGACTTTGCACATACCAAAGGTCACAATGACATGGATGGCCAAGCCACATTTGCAAGTCCATCTCCCACTTCTTGCCTTTCCTGATAGGAATTTGAAGCCCCAAGAAGTACACATTTTGACAAAGTAGTCACCTTCCTGGCAGGGACTAGTAGGAAGGTAGAAAGGTCTGGAATAGTGACAACATTTAGTCCTCCATAGTCCCCAGTGGAAAATGGAAATCCCCATTTTTCTGACATCGTAAGCCTGTGTCCCCACATGAGACGAGGGGGCATAATGGACGTTTACTGCACCCTGGTGTGTGTTCACTGACAGAAGGCCTCTCCCAGCGCACTCACATGCCTTACTGACTGGAGTCCAACTCATGCTTGGGAGAAGTTCAGTTGTTTCCATGTATAAAAATACTTCTTACAGGGATGGCCCCCTGTAAGAAGTATTCTTACGGAACCAGCCACCGTAACCAGCCATACCAAGGCTGGCAGGTTCAAACCAGCCTGGGCCTGCTAAACAGCAATGACAAGTGCAGCAACAACAAAAATAAAATGACTGGGTGTTGTGGTGGCCACCTGTAGTCCCAGCTACTTGGGAAGCTGAGGCAAGAGAATCGCTTAAGCCCAAGAGTTAGAAGTTGCTGTGAGCTGTGACACCACAGCACTCTACCGAGGGGGACATAGTGAGACTCTGTCTCAAAAAAAAAAAAATACTTCTTGCAAATATTTATTTATTCAGGATCCTTTGTGGGTTAGCAGATGGAGTAGGAACCCATTTCTTTGGAGGCAATCATGCAGGTAAGTATAGTCACATAATTCTGTGGTACAAGTGGAGAATGGTGAGTAGTATGAACGGTGACAGCTGAGATGCAAAGTTTCACCCACTCCTTGAATAGAACCAGAGCAACAAGGGAGGCAAAAACACAAAGGGACAGAAATTTGTGGTCCCTCAGTTCTGGGGCCTCGGGCTGTGCCCCCTCTGGAAACTTCCGGGAGCCCCTGCTGCACTGTCCTCACTTCTGACAAGGTCATCAATGCTCTTGGGTTTCCAGTCACGTAACTCCAGTCTCTGCCTTGTCACAGGACGTTCTCCATGTCTGTCTCTGACCTCTCACAGTTGTCTTCTTACAAGGACACCGACCACCTGGGATTAGGGCCCCCCTGACCCAGCACCACCTCATCCTGACTGACTCCATCGCAGTTACCCTGTCTCCACACAGGCTCACACTCCCAGGTAGCAGGTGTTAGGACTTCAACACATCTTTTACTTGGGGAGGGCAAAGACACAATTGAACCTGTAACACCAAGCAAGACTGCATTACAGGTCAAAATCTTCAAACATGGCTGGCAAGATGGCTAGCACCTGTAATCCTACCACTTCGGGAGGCTGAGGCAGGAGCATCGCTTGAGGCCAGGAGTTTGAGACCAGCCTGAGCAAGAGCAAGGTCTTGCCTCTACAAAAAATAGAGACATTGGCCAGGCATTGTGGTGGGCACCTGTAGTCCAGCTGCTCCAAAGGCTCAAGCAGATTGCTTGAACCCAGTGGTAGGAGGTTGCAGTGACCACTGCACTCTTCCCTGGTGGCAGAGTGAAACTCTGTCTCAAAAACAAAACAAAACAAAAAAAACTTCAAATGCCGGAAGATGCATGTAATACTGAAAATGGGTAGTGCAGGTGCACTGCTGTGGAGTTAGGGAGGAGGGATCGGTAGCAGCTCCTGGAAGAGCCAACAGGGATGTATAGTCTGGAATACCTGGCAATGCACTTATGGTTAAAAGATGCTAAAGAGAAAACTGTGAGAAAGGGCAGTAAAATTGGCATTGGATGACAAAAATTACCAAAAAGGCATTTCACAGAGAAGGGGGAAAGTATAATGAAATACTGGTGCTGCTACACTAACTGAGGCCCGCTCTGGGCCCGCACTCCAGAGGCGCCTGTTGGCCACAGCACACAGTTTGGTTAAAGAGCACACGGGCAGCCGTCAGTCTGGACGGATGTCCAGCGCCAGTGCAGTGCAGCTGGCAACTTTAAACTGCTCAGGGAGCAGCACCATTCAACTCTCTTGCCCGGTGTCTTTAAAACAAAAGATAACTGCGCCCACACCATTCCTATCTGTAAGTTGTGCTGCCAGGGACACGCTGCAGAGAGCAGGGAGGATTTGCCTCTCAGGCATTTTAGGGAAAGGACAAGTTAATTAACTTGTCAAATCCTCCCTCTCAGTACGAATGCAGATTTTTGCATAAAGCAGCATTGTTTTCTGCTAAGTACCAAGTATTGGTTTTCTGGCTTTTCAAAAAACAAAGAACTTTGCTCACCTCTGTACAGATTTGGTGCACTGTGGGTAAACAGTATTTAAGTTTGTGATCCTTGAGATCATTCATGGAATGCAAATTGTGTCAAAGGTTTATTGTGTGAGGTGTTTGTGATTTATTGTGATTCTGCTGAAATGAAGGCAAAAATACAAAGTTCATGGGGTAGATGTAACTCATAAAATTTATGTTTGTTTTATTTCTTATGCAAACATTGCTACTCCATCCACAGAACATCAGCGAAATGGACATGGGCAATAACAACTAAATTTAGTTGTCTTTGATGTTTATTGAATGTCAGTCTGTAGCTCCGTCCCCTTTCCCCTCTTTGTGTGGTATTGTCGTAATGCATATTACATATATTATTATTCCAAATCGAACATTGTTATAATTACCTGGTTATCTCCTTAGCTCAGTACAGCTTTGCTCCCACCTGCCTATCTTGTGCCGTGTAATATATTTGCCAATATTTTTTGGAGAACGGACATAATCTTTTGTACCAAGTCCACGTACTGATCTCCCGCCTCTCCACCCATGGCTTGTTGTTATTGTTTGCATGTTTTCTGGGTTTATTTTTGTGGGCTCTGTTCTCCTTCAAGGTGTTACACCTCTGCACCTTGCTTTTTTTTTTTTTTAGAGACAGAGTCTCACTTTGTCATCCTTGGTAGAGTGCCATCGCAAGCTCACAGCAACTTCCAACTCTTGGGCTTAGGCGATTCTCTTGCCTCGGCCTCCCAAGTAGCTGGGACTACAGGTGCCTGCCACAATGCACACGACACTGGGCTATTTTTGTTGTTGTTGTTGCAGTTTCATTGTTGTTTTTAGCTGGCATGAGCCGGGTTTGAACCTGCCAGCCTCAGTGTGTGTATGCGGCTGGCACCTTACCTACTGAACTACAGGTGCCGCCCTAAATTTACTAATCTTTTAAGACTTCTGGGTTTCCACACAGGTTTTTAAAAATCCTTCCATAGGCCAGGTGCGGTTGCTCACACCTGTAATCCCAGAACTCTGGGAGGCCGAGGCAGGTGCATAACTTCAGCTCAGGAGTTCAAGACCAGCCTGAGTAAGAGAGAAACCTCGTCTCTAAAAAAATAGCCAGGCACATTGTGGCAGGTGCCTGTAGTCCCAGCTACCCAGGAGGCTGAGGCAAGAGGATTGCTTGAAGCCAAGAGTTTGAGGTTACTGTGAACTATGATGCCATGGCACTCTACCCAGGATGACTGAGTGAGAGTCTGTCTCAAAATAAATAAATAAATAAATTTCCTCTCACAATTTATTTTTATCATTTTTTGTATTTAATATTTAAATATTTGATCTATCTGCAATTCATTTTTACATAAAGTGTGAAGTATTGATCTAATTTATTTTTCCAGCTAGCTTGTCATTTGTTCCAATACCATTTATTGAACAATTCATCTTCTCCTTCGTTGATTTGAGATTCTGACTTTACCATATACTAAATTTTCACATGGTCACATATCTATTTATAAACTTTCTATTCTCTCCCTTTAACAAGTATGTTTTAGCATACACCAGCACCACATTGTCTTATTATTTTTTTAGAGACAGAGACTCACTTTATCACCCTCCAAATTGTGCTGTGGCATCACAGCTCACAGCAACCTCCAACTCCTGAGCTCAAGCGATTCTCCTGCCTCAAGTAGCTGGGACTACAGGTGTCTGCTACAATGCCTGGCTATTTTTTGTTGCAGCCGTCATTGTTGTTTGGTGGGCCCAGGCTGGATTCGAACCCGCCAGCTCAGGTATATGTGGCTGGTACCTTAGCCGCTTGAGCCATAGGCGCCAAGCGTGGTTTTTCTATTTTGACCACAGATGGGGTCTCACTCTTGCTCAGGCTGATCTTGAACCCTGGGCTCAAGTTTCTCGGCCTCCCGGAGTGCTGGGATTACAGGTGTGAGCCACCACACCTGGCCAATTCGTTGTTTGTATATATGTCAATCAGTCACTGATTTCTGACTTGGTATCCATTCTCAAACTGTGAATATGTCATCTCCTGAGGTGTATTGAGAACAGGACCACAACTTTTACTAATTTGACATCCATGCCCTTATAGCGTGACATTTCAGCTGCACTCATCAAAAAGGAAGCTTGGGCTGGGCTCTGTGACTCACGCTTATAATCCCAGCACTTGGGAGGCTGATGTGGGTGGATTGCCTGAGCCAGAGCAAGACCAGCCTAAGCCAGAGCAAGACCTCATCTCTAAAAATAGCTGGTCGTTGTGGCAGGCACCTGTAGTCCCAGCTACTTGAGAGGCTGAGGGAAGAGAATTGCCTAAGCCTAGGAGTCTGAGGTTGCTGTGAGCTATTACGTTATGGCACTCTACTGAGGGTGACAAAGAAGCTTCTGTCTCAAAAAAAAAAAAAAAAAAAAATGTTGGAGGCTTTTTTTTCAAAACCCCACAATGCTGGGTTGGCCGTGTGACTTACTTTGGCTTCAAGGACATTAGCAAATATGACACGATCAGAAGCTTAAAAACTGCTTGTGCATCGTGGCTAATTAATAAAACAGTGTAATTCTCTGAATGTTAGTCTACAAATCTAAATAGATGTTCACAACAAATACTAAGAGGATTGCTTTTATTTATTTATTTATTCGTTTATTTATTTTTGAGAAAGAGTCTCAAGCTGTTGCCCTGGTAGAGTGCCGTGGTGACACAGCTCACAGCAACCTCAAACTCTTGGGCTTAGTGATTCTCTTGTCTCAGCCTCCCAGGTAGCTGGGACTACAGGTGCCCACCACAACACCCAGCTATTTTTTTGTTGCAGTTGT
>CAUYPK010070863.1:0-12115 GCA_963574355.1 Loris lydekkerianus | reverse complement strand
GCGTGACAGGGTTGGGCCAATGGCATGGTACCACGTTGGCTGTATCTAGGTAGAGGCAGCATTTCTGGAAGAAACAAAGTAAATATCTTTCGAAATAAAACAATAAAATAAAAAGTTAAAAAAATGTTCTCTGAGTGTGAGAAAATTGCCTCTCCCTCCCAGTAGAACAATACTAAAGAGGGTTCACACTTCCTGATCTCACAAAGAGGTACAGACATGCAGCCGGACGTTAAGTCTTTCAGAGACCTTGGCCACAAGAAATGCAAACTTTTCCACCTATCCTGTAGCAGGAGCTCAAAACTGAGGTTGTTGGAAGTTATTGTGAGTGACTTGGTAGACATCTGATATTAAGAGACATTCTCATTCTGTGGCAGAGAGAATGGGTGTTGAGAGTTCAAGCTCTGGAGACAGGATTTAAATCCTGAGTGTGATCCTTGAAAGGGGGCCGAACTTGGGCAAATACTTAATCCTGTTCAGCCTCAGTTTCCTCATCTGTAAAGAGTGCATTTCCTCTTAGGCAGTGGTTCTCATTTGAGGCCAGTTTTGTCTTCCAAGGGGCATTTGACAATATCTGGGGACATTTTTGACTGTCACAGCTGAGGGTAGGGATGAGAAGGATGTCACTGGCATCTGGGAGGTAGAGGCCAGGAACGCTGCTGGGTATCTTAGAATGCACGGAGCTGCCTCCACAGCAAGTGAGAATCATGCCAAAAGTGCACATTGCGCCAGGGCTGAAAACCTGCCTTCAGATTATTGTGGTAGCTAATACAGTAAGCCATGAAGAAGCTCTTAAAAGAGAACCTGAATCGGACTACTTCTTCCATTATTATTCTAGGTTTATTCTCGTAAGATGCCACCTAGTCTATCTACAGGTGATGGCATTAACTGCCATCATGGTAGCACCCACACACATGCAGAGCTGGCAGTATCTGCAGTTTTCACATCTATGAATACCAGGCCATTTTATGTCAGGAACTTGAACATCTGCAGACCTTGGTATCTCTGTGTGGCGGGGGTGGAGGGTGGGATGGGGACACATGCATGCACGCACTTGTGTTTTCTGGAACCAATTCCTCTCAGATACCAAGGAATGAGTGTAATTTGTCAACAACATAAAATTTACACTCTCACTTCACTCCCTGTTGGACGTATACTAATCTCAGGGTGCTGCTCTGAGGAACAGAACGATACTCAAGCTGCAGCAGTCCCGACATGAGCAGGAGAGGGCCACAGAATCCTCGCCTCCATTCCCATCTGGAGCCCACGTCACAGCTAGGCAGTGCAGGGTCCTGCCATGGCAGCCGGGATGTGGCAGCCTGCCCGGCCTGTCCTCCCAGGGCTTCCCAGGAAGAGGGAGAGCCTCTCTCTCCAGGCCTCAGCTTAACTCACCCATTTCTTGGCAGGACAAGCACAGGCTCCTCAACCTCTTTTATATCCTTGACTGAACTGTAAGTATCCGCCAGGGTGACAAAGGCAGCACGTGAGTGGCTGCTAGCGCAGGGCTTAGGAAGAGGATTGTCTCCTGACAGGTGGCCTCGGGGCAGTAGCAGGGCAGGGAGTCTCCTCAGGCCCCAGAGCACAGCCCGTCTCTGGATCTCCTGTCGGACACGTCCCTCCCAGCCCTTGGAGAGCTCTAAAGTGTTGTCAGGTTCTGGGCAACATGGCTGAGAGACATTTCTGTGGCGCCACCGTCCCCCGAGAGCCTTCTCAGTCCGCACATCCCCTCAGGTTCAGAGCACACTGCTGTTGCCAACAGGGGCATCTGTGTGGAGCCCCCCAGGTGCCCTTCCCAGCCACAGGGGGGCCTGGAGTCAAACACTCAGCCTGTGACGTTTCGCTCTGAAGAGAAGGCTGCGACTGGGGGTGTACTTTTATGGTGCCATTGCCTGCTTTATCCTCCATGAGAAATAAACCCAGCAAATCTCTATGGGTCCAGAGAGTGCTGCTGTCCTGGGGACATTTCAGTGGGCACAATGCATACTAGGGGTCCTTCACAGTCATTTATGGGGTTCGCAGCACAGGAAATTTCAGGTTCTGAAGCCCTGCTCTCTGAGGGTGCGTTTGTGTGGATTCTGCTTACACATGATATTTCTGAATCTTTGCTGGCACCTGACAACCAGCGCCAAGGCTCCCTGGGCAGGCTTCAAGAGTGCTGAAGCAGAGGTTTCTCATAAGCTTCTGCCCGATGGGTGGTCTTTCCTGACCTTTAGGGAGGCCTGAGGATAGGCAAGGAGTTTCCTTGGGTTTAGAGGGTACTTGTGAAAAGTGGAGCAGTTCTAAGGAGCAGTGGTATCCCAGACACTTTTTCCAGGCCTTGGAGAAGCCTGAACATCCACAAGAAATCTCCTCAGCATTGAGCTGCTCTCCTGACCAGTGACAGTTCTGAAGACAGCTGCCCCTCAGGCACCCTTCCCAGACCTCTGAAAACCCTGGACATCAGCCACAGGGCTCTTGAATTTTTGCAAGAGCTACTGCTGAGATAAGCAGGTCTGAGAGCTACCTGGCAGTGGGGCTGTCCGAGAGGCCCAGCTGTCTGCACAAAGCCAAGAAACCCAACCCAGCGAAGGCTCTGAGGACCTCACGGGGAGGATCCCAACCCTGCTACCAAACCTATGAAGCTAATAATTTCTTCTGCCTCACAAGGATCCACTTCTACATTCTCTAAGGAGGAGCTCAATGGGAGAAATTCCTCTAGCTTAGAAAGCTAGAATTTTTTGATAGGGTGACCAAAGATATGCCATGGAAGATGACAGTCTAAATTACCTGAGCCCAAGAACCCTGAAGTTCTTGAGACTGCTGATCAAAGTAATAATAGCTATTTGAGCTCACCCACCAATGGACCTGATGTTGAAAACCCTATTTGAATCTGGTTAAGAATCCTCTCCTTGTACAAAAGGGAGAAAGATGATTTCATTCAACTGCCTTCAGTCCCCTCGTGCTGATTCTCATCACCAATAGCTAGAGAATGGCCAGTCTAGGGAGGAATGGCTGTCTGGGGGAGGTTCTAGGCACCCCGAAGAAGCTTGGCACAATGTCCGATTTGGCAGAGAAGCAACTTGTTTGTGCCAAATCTGAAGTTAGAACCAAGAAGCAACACACAAGATCCCAGAAGAGATACCTAATCTTTAGGCAAGTTACGCCATTCCTGAGTCAGTGCATGACCTTGCTGAGGTAACTCTTGGTTTTGGTCTCTCTTGTGCCAGGCCAGGCTCCTTGTTGCTAGTGCCTTACACACCCAGCTCAGGACCCTCTTCCTGCCTTGGATTAGGTATCAGCCAATCGGGAGTGGCCATCTCACTTTTTTCATCCTATCCACATTTTACCAACTATGTCTCAAGTTTTTTATTTCTCCAAGGATACTTCTCAGATACTTAAGTCACCAGCCCTTAATGTTTTGACATATATCAGAATCACCTACAGCAGTGATTTTCAACCGATGTGCCATGAGAGGATCTTCGGTGCCACAAAAATCTTTAACGATCATTAAATTAAATTAATTTCAAAAGACGTTCAAAGCACAGTGATTCTTTTTATTTCACTCTTTTTTTTTTATCAACATAATTTAAATGTCCTGTGAAAATTTAACTGTAGGTTCAATTGTGCCATGAGATAAAAAAAGGTTGAAAAATTCTGATCTAGAGGACTTGCTGAAGGACAGGCTGCCAAAGCTCACTCACAGAGCATCTGCTTTGTCAGGCCTGGGGTAGGGCCCAAGAATGTGAGTATTTCTAATGACTTACCAGGGAATACTTATACTTCTGATTCAGGGATCACATTTTGAAAACTACTGCCTTAAGGGAACACTGGACTTACCACTTCCTGGCTAATAATTTTGATTCTTATGGGTAAAATATCCCTCAATAACAGCTAATGGACCACCTGCATCAGAATCACATGCTCACATTTTTACATACAAACTTCTGTTTCTCACTTAAGGCCTACTGAATCCAACTCCTAGTGAGAGGGATCCAAAAGGTGAGCAGGTGCTTCCTAAGTGATTCTGATGTGCTGTAAAATACGAAAACTACTCATGTTGCCCTTGAGTATTGGCATAAAATGTAGTGTTTTTATATTGTTATTGCATGTATTATAGGACTTTAACAAATTTAGGAGTTTATTAAGTGCTCCCCAGTGTAAGGCATTGTATTTGAAAACATTTTTAAAGTCTGAATTGATAAACTTACATTAGCAAGAAAGAAATAAAGCAATGGAACTAGCAATTGAGAAAATGACTCACAGTGTAGCAGATTGGCCTTCGGGTGATGTAAGTCTAAGAAGATGGATATAAGCATGGAATTAGACATTTGAAGGAAACTCTCAGCAACAGTCTCCTGGCAGCTCAGCAATGTTTTTACTAAGTAGGCATCAGCAACTCATTTCACCTCTGTGGGGCTTGCTGCTCATATCTATAACAGGACAATAAACACAACAGTAGCAATCCCAACAGCAGTAGGTAACATTTAACACCAATTTAATGAGCTCATGCTATGTGCTAGAGACTATGCTGTCCTTCAGCCCTCACAACTGGCCAAGAAAGAATTGATTAAATCCTCACTTTACAGAAGAATTGCCCAAAGTTGCAAAGCCAGTATTCAGGCTGGAAACCAAAAATAAGTGCTCTAGAGAGGGGCTTTCTAGTCCCTCTCTGACCATGGGAAGGCTTGAGACACCATGAAGATAAGACGTGAAATGTTTAGCTGAAAGGGTGGGGATTAAAGCAGAAAGGTAGATGGAATTAGGAGATAAATGAAAAAGATGTAAATGCTTGTGATGGGATAGGTATGCCAGATAAAAATACAAGACACCTAGGGAAATTTAACTATCAAATACATAATAAAAATGATTTAGTAAAACTATATCCTGAATACTGAACGGAGCTTACTTAGACTAAAAAAGTATTTGTCATGTATTCAAATGTCAGTGGGTGTCCTGTATGTTTGTTAAATCTGGCAATCTGAGATGGGATGGATAATGACTAGGGAGTGGATAGGTGGGAAGACGGGGAGATAGAACTCCCGGGGATAGGTTTTTGTCTGCAAAGGCTGTGTGTGTGTGTGTGTGTGTGTTTTCTTTGGAGGAGGACCACAGAGGAAGGCAGGGGCATATGATAGGAGTTTGGAGGAGGTAGCCTAGCTTCGACCACAAAACATTTGCTGCCAAGGAGATGAGAACATGAACATTTGCCCTGTGATTACAGCAGTGACTCATTGTGTGATCTTTGATAAATCACAGCCTCTATGCTACACAGGGTCCATATCAGCGAGATAACTTTATCTGCCTTATTTCCACAGCACGTGAAAACAAGATCACTTGAGCAGTGCTTGTAAATCCCAGAATGGAAGGAGAGGCAAGGGAATTGTATTTTTCCTACATTATATCAATGAGAAAAAAATAATCTAGAAGCCCCAGTTAAGCTTGGGATCTTTTCTAATTTGGGGGGGGGAGGAGGAGTGTTCACTAAATAATGATTCCAACCTAATACTGGGTGCGCTGATTACAGCCTACACTTGGTTTCCCAGCCTTAATTCACATAGCTGAACATTCCCCTTGTTAGCTGTGTGCATCAGCCCTTACCTGAACCAGCAGAAATTAGCAAATTCACACATCAGCTGTTTCTTTCCTGTATTTAACAGGAGTCCTCATGCAACCCAGATTTCCCAGGATTTATTTTTTTCACAAGTGCCGAAGCAGCACAACCCCAGAGGGATCTGAGCTAGGAGCATATACCCATAACAAACATGGTATCTTTTCGTGGCTGCCTTTGCATTGGCTCTGCAAATGAAAGGGGCTCTAATTATGTTTGGAGGTAGGAGTCCTACATTTCACTGAGCTCCTGTATCTTGCTAATAAAATGAATACAACCCAAGACACAAGAACCATGGAGGGTGAGAGGGTTGCTGCTTCTAGTGATATTCGCAGAGGCCTTGGACGAGCCTCATATGATAAGGGCCAAATCCTAGTACCAGTGAGTGAAACAGGGGAGAGCCCCACAGAAGGCCCAATGGGGAAGATTCCAACCAAGTTCAAAGGAGGGTAGAGGAGGGTGGGAATTTAGTTACTACAGATCGTAGGTGGGCACCCTGAAACACTCATACTGGCAACCGTATGCCCAGGGGCATGAAAATCATGAAATAACTATGACATCCTGATCACTGGCAAAGGACTTCGACAGACAGTAATTCATTTCATCCTTACTGCATTGATGAAGAAATGGAAGCAGATAAAGATAAAATGATTTACTCTGACGCATATAAGAGGCGACATTCGAAACTTGGTCTACTAAAAGAAGGGCTAGGATTTTTTCCATCACACCCAAAACATATTTTCCAAGTGGTATAATTAATACCTGCCAAACCGTGGCTTTTGTCCTCTTACCAACAGCTGTTGAAATTCCCACCATTACCGTCCCCTTTGGGGTTAGGCAGGGAAGGAAACAAAATTATGTATTGTATAAATTAGATTAGGCAGTGACGGGGAAAGAAAACAGGAACTAATTCTCCCTGGGTGTTTACTCTTGTTGTCATCTTGGATAGCCGAGTTGGGAAACATAATTTATTGGCATTTATTGATTCATTGATTCGTTCAAACATGCATATGCTAGATACCAGGCTAGGTTCCGTGTATTCAGTGGGGTGTAAAGGAGCCCACTGTGGCAGTTGCCCTCAGGGAGGAGGAGACCATGGGGAAGGAGACAGACAAACAAGTAAACGAAAGCCGGGAGAGCACAGTGGGGATAATGATAGGGTGTTTTAAGAATAAAACACAGAGTTGGCTTCTCCAGGTTAGAGCAGACCATTTTAATATGGTGATCTGAAAAATGAGATGGGACCCTCCGGGTGAAAGGTGGGTAGAAAGCACCTGAGTGAAGGTTCGGATGGGGAGACAGTGCCACTCCTTCCAGGGTGTTTTCTATGGCCTGTTTTCTATGCTGCCAACAGCGGCACAGCCTGCCTCAGTTTGGGGGGCAGGACCAATAGGAAAACAGGACACAGGTGAACTTCAACTTGGCCCGGGTCTCAGGTATGCAATTTCACATACAGGTGGCAGGCCAGGCACTTACAGGTAATTTCTTCCCCCATGTTGAACTCTGTGTTTGACACTGACCCTCTCAAAGACCCTCCTTCCACCTCCATATTCACTTTAGTAAATGGACTTCAGTTCCACAAGGAGACAAGGGAAAAACAAACCTAAGCTTCCACTACACTTGTTGAAAATATTTCCCAAGCCCCAATTGAGACTGGAAAGTAGGCCGAAAATTTGAGGCCAAGTCACGCCACCTCCGAAGGCTGCTCTCCGGTGCAAATCCTACTCTCTCTGCTGCCTCGTTTGCTATTTGTGGCTGAGTGAGCAGCCAAGCCGGGCAGCC
The DNA here is from genome assembly GCA_963574355.1 of Loris lydekkerianus. Taxonomy (NCBI): domain Eukaryota; kingdom Metazoa; phylum Chordata; class Mammalia; order Primates; family Lorisidae; genus Loris; species Loris lydekkerianus. The sequence goes on along the minus strand of CAUYPK010070863.1, from coordinate 4,749 downwards.
AGACCATCAGGAGTCACTGATTAACAGCTCTGCCACAGAAGTTTCCGAGTTTTGTTTTCTGCAACCTGAAGGGTGCTTGCTTTATGATTTTTTAATTAGAGTGTAAATACTGCAGCCCCATAAACCTCTTGATTTATAGCTGACAGGTGTGAAAGTTTGCACTTGCTGAAAAAGGCCCCAAGTCTCCTGTTATCTCCAGCTTCTGTTTTGCACCCTTTTCTCAGGCTCTCGAGGCAGCTGGCTGTGTGGAAGTGCTTACTCTGGGTGTTTACACACAAGGGCAGCAAACAGCAGAACTTCCAAACAGAGATTCTCTTCTGATTTCCTCCCAACATCTCCTCTGAGGCCTCTTTTTTTCCATGTCATTTCTTCATCTTCCTTAAACCACTGCATGATCTTCCTTAAACCTGGCCAAGAACTCCACACCATGACACCCTGTCCCTTCTGAACATTCCAACATGTTCTATGCCCCAGTCTCTTTAACTGCTAGGAGAGAAGAGTTTGTTTAAATATTTATTCATGAATTCATTTGTTCAGCATGTACGATTGAGGGGTTTTATTACACGTGTTGTGCTGGGTGCTAGAGGGGCAGCAGGGAACACAATGACCAAAAACACCAAAAAGATCATTTCAGAATCTGATGAGTACTAGGAAGAAGATGAAACTGGGACACATGGAAAAGAGTGATGGGAAGAGGATTTGGCAGGCGGGTGGTGCCTGGGGCTCAAAGGGGTAGGGCGCTGGTCCCATATGCCAGAGGTGGCAGGTTCAAACCCAGCCCCAGCCAAGGGAAAAAAAAAAAAAAATGGAAGAGGATCTGGCTGGAGATAAGATGATTTTCTCCATCTTCCCGCATGTGGTCCCCCACTGCTTTTTCTCTTACAGACTGGCTTTATTCTTTTTGCTCTTATGCCATGACCAAAAATGCCCACCCATGTCTCTTTTTATATTGGTGTAGTATAAGCAATTAACAAAGACCAGTTGTTCTTCCTGGGTTCCTATTCTCAGAAATTAGAACCTGACTGGTCCAGTTTGAGCCAGGTTCCATCTTGGTGAAAATCAGCCTGGAGCAATCAGCTGTGTCACCTGTGCTTAGGGCTGGCCCTTATCACTGCAGGCAGAGGGGTACAAGATGAGAGAAAAGGAAGGAGATGGGCTAGGAATAGATGACAATATATTTTTTCCAGAGCAAGAGTTTGTGTTAGTTGTGGGACAGGAGAAGAGCAAGAAAGTAATAAAATATTTGGTCCTAATCTTTAAGGAACTTACAGTCTAACTGAGATACTACAATATACATACACAAAAAAGTTTCTCAAATATAATACAAATAAATGGTGCTTCTAGTGCACGTCAAAAATATGAAGTGCTCCAAAAACGCAGAAAAGGAGATGATAAGAGTTAAAATAGATTGATGGGGGTGGTTGGCAAATGCTTCAGAAGGAAGGTAGATCTTAAAGATCTAAGAATGAAAGAAAGGGCAGGGTGGCACCTGTGGCTTAGTAAGTAGGGTGCCGGCCCCATATACCGGAGGTGGCAGGTTCAAACCTGGTCCCAGCCAAAAACTGCAAAAAAATAAAAATTAAATATATATATGGAAGAAAGGGCAAAACTCAGAAGTTGTCTTGTTCATGGTTTTCTTGGAGGTATAAGAACCAGAAGGCATTTGTAGTAACTGTTAGAAGGATAATAAACATGTACTCACGCTTGCAGATAGTTGGTGTTTTGTAGATTTATTCCTTCCCTTAGAGAGGCAGTAATCCAGGGAAGAAATGATTGAATCTTAAATCGAAGGGAAAAAAACTATTATAAAGAAACGATAGAATTTTTAGATTCGACATTTATGAAGTAGTTAAACTAAATAGAGCAACTATATTTGAAAGCTCAGAATTTAAAACGTGGCCATCTAAAGAAAATATGTAATATAAAATCTCAGCTCTACTTAACATACTCTGTCTCTCAGAGGCTTCCAGGGAATGTTGCTTTCCAAAATATTTTGTATTTTATTTAATATTTTTCGATTTCTATGGTCATGAACTACTTCATGTCTAGGCCATGCTCCTCAGTTGGATGGCAACACTTGCTCAGATAGACCCGTTTTTACACCTGTGGCAATTATTAATATTTAGTGACCTCTTTCACTTGAAATGGTTGGTATCTCAGATTGGATAACAAATTGATTCTGCTAGAACACATTGAATAAAAGAAATCATGTTTAATATTATTTCAATTTATTTTTTTTTTCAATGAAGATGCAAGGAAGTACAACTTTAAAAACTTTCTGAGGCAAAAGTTTCTAGATGACTTGAAAGTTAAGACATTAAGTCACTTGGAAATTTCCAGGGAACTATGGCAACTCCTTGTAGGCTTTTCAGGCATTATAAAACTCCTCTTGTGTTATTATGCTTTCTCTGATTCTAACTCTGCAAGACAAATAATCAAATAATAAGTCTTAAACGTATATTCACATAGCAAGAAAAGGAGACCAGAGTGCATGATGGCCTTTTGGTAAAATTATCAGTTATCATTACTTTTGCCCAGAAGAAACGTATTTTTGACAGCAAATCAAAGATTGAACAAGGTATTATCAGATTTTGAAATGTGAAAATGAAAAAATAAATGAGTAAAGGATTTTTGTGCCATTCAACAGAGTTTTAGTGTCAGCCTTAACAGTTCTTAGTGGAAAACTGTTTAAGACCCTCTACTTAATCAAAATTAAATTCCTCACAAATGACTAGCTCATAAAAAGAAATAAATATCTATTAGTAATTTATCCTACAATGTGCCATTGTGCACCCCCTCCTTCAAATCCTAAAGAATAAAGCAAAGCTGATTGAGAATATTCTAAGTACAGAATTAAGGTTTTGATAAGCACAATAAAATCTCAAACACCAAATTGCTCAGCCAGGAAGACAATTGGATAACATTGGATAAGTTGATCCTCACTGATTATTTTTCCCTAGATGCTTAAGTGTGAGTGAAATGCTCTGGCAGTCTACTCTGTCACCAGTTTTCACATACTGAGGTTTTCAAGTGTCTCGTATTCTTCTGTTCTTTTATCCTTCTTTATCTTTCTTGGAGTCTATGCCGGGAATTACTCATGCATAAAGATTATGTGAGAAACCTTCAATCCTAGTGCTTTTTTCTAATTGTCAAATTTACAGTAAAAGGGATAATAAGTATTGAGTCCTGATTGATCTAAGTTTCCATAAATGCTATGGAAATTTTTAGGTACCAGGAACCAGCGTAATGTAGCTTGCAAGTAGACCACTTTAATTACCAGCCAGATGTTTTTCACGTTTTTCTAAATAAAAAAAACCTCCCCAAACTTTAACAGATCTAATTCCCTTAATTTTGACAATAGAGAGCAGGAAAAATGCGCCTCATTGAAAATGCAAAACTGGTCTTCAATTGAGACAATTTCTTCATTCTTTTCATTGATTTAAGTTTTGCCTCCTTCTCCATGTCACAGGCCAACCCTCAGGTTGGAGGTGACAATGGAGCATAATGATCATGACTTAGAATTGAACTATCTGGTTCTTTCTAAATCTTCGGCTCTGCTCATGCTAGCTGAATAAATGTGGGCCTTTTTTTTTTTTAATCTCTCAGTCTCAATTTTGTCATTTGTAAAACAAAACCAATAGTACCTATTTCAGTGGGTTTAACACACATTAAGCAGTATCACAGATCCTGATGTACACTAGAACCTTAATAAAATGTTGTCCTATTACAGGACAACAAAAAAAAAGCTAGAGGATAAACAAAAAGCTTAAATAACCAGCCCCTGAATAATCATAGACTATCCATTTTTCCTCCAGCAGATCTTGGTGTGTGCTGACATCTTCTCTTTACTTCCTGATGCATTCTCCAGTTACAAGCTTAAAGTTCTCTTTTTGGCACAGACAGAACACCATTCCCTGAGGAGGCAGTTAATTCATTCAGGCCAATAGAAGGCAATCATTATGAGCAATTCAAAGTTCCCTTTGGACTTCCTCCGGGATGAAGATACAACCACTTCTTTATTATTTCCTAGAGAAAGGGTGACATCAACCCTGGTAACATATTCAGGTTAACCCTGAATTAGTAGGAAATATTTTCACTGGGTTACATTTCTGACCATGATAGTCCTGTCAGAAAAGATTTCCGATACAATTCCCGGTGCTTTCCTGCAGCATGTATCTATGAGCGAAGCCTGGCTCATGGTTCTTCAAGTTCCACGGTCCAGGATGACATTCTCGAAGGTGTTCTTTGGTTCATAGATGCTCATATGCTAGCTCAGTTCTGCACAGATAATTGCTTCTGTCTGCCAGTCAGGTGAAGAGTGCCCATGTCTGCACCTGTGAACCCTGAGACTCCACCTGCCACAGTCCTTCCCAATGTGGCACTGGCAGAGTTTTGTTTTTATAAGCTTCTTAAGGTTCAAATCCGTTTTGTACTTAGATTTTTGAAATTTTTGCTCCAATTGCCAAGATAATCAGTCTCTGCTCAGAGCATCTCTTCTTTCATAGATACAACAGCTATTGAAACCTCCAAATAATTTGTGTTTAATTTATGACACAACAGTGGGCAGTTTCAGCAAATAGCATTTTCTTTTTTTTTTTTTCTTTTTTTTTTTTTTTTTTTTTTCCTTTTTTTATTGTGGAGAAGGGGCAGGGAAAGAAGGCGGGGGAAGAGGTGAGTGACAGGGTCGGGCCAGTGGCATGGTACCACATTGGCTGTATCTAGGTAGAGGCAGTTTCAGGCCGGGCCTTG
>CAUYPK010070862.1:0-11285 GCA_963574355.1 Loris lydekkerianus | reverse complement strand
TGCTATGGAGGGCGATGAAGAATAATAGTTAGATTCTTGGTTAATGAGCCGGTGATATTGGACCTTGACCTGATTTAACTGCCTCTAACCTTTTTTTTGGGATACAGGGCCCAAAGGTGAAGGGTAAATAAGGGTAGCAGGGGAAGAAGGTAGGGTGAAAAACCATATGTCTCTACTTTTGTGCCAATGCCATCCTATGTCTCTACTTTTGTGCCAATACCATCCTATTTTGATTACTGTAGAATTGTAATACTACCTGAAGTTTGGTAACATGATGCCTCAAGATTTCTTTTTATTTCTAAGTGCCCATCCACTCACAGATGGATAAATAAACTATGATATATGTATACCATGGAATACTATTCAGCCATACAGATGGAGACTTCACATCTTTTGTATTTACCTGAAAGGATTTGCAGGACATTATCCTAAGTAAAATATCACAAGAATGGAAAAGCAACTGCCCAATGTGCTCAATATGCTCAATACTAATATGAATCCAGTAGATGAACAACTACATGCCTACATGAGAGAAAAAAACACAATTAAATTCAAGTAGGGGGAAGAAGGGAAGAGAAAGGGTTTTTGGTAAAGTCTTATTTAATGCACACAATGTAAAGGTATATGGCATACCTCCTAGGTGAAGGGCTCAACTAAAACTTGGACTTCACTTAACAAATGCAAAAAACAAAAACAAAGAACCTAATTTTACTTCTATATTAATCTGAAATTACAAAAGAAATGCAGAAAATTGGTTAAGGTGTGAATTTGTGTAAATAAGAATTTTAAATAGCTAAAAAAAAGACTAAAGAAAAAATAGTACATTAAACTAGCTGATATAAAAGTAAATTTAAGGCTGGGCACCCATATCTCACTGGTTAGCGTGCTGGCCACATGCTCTGGGTTTGGTGCATTCAAACCCAGCCTGAGGCTGCTAAACAAAGCAAACAAACAAAAAAATAGACAGGCATTGTGGTGGCTGCCTATAGTCCCAGCTACTAGGAAGACTTAGGCAAGAGAATACTTGAGCCCAGGAGCTTGAGGTTGCTGTGAGCTATGATGCCATTGCACTCTACAGATTGTCTCAAAGTGAGACTCTGTATAAATAAATAAATGAATAAATGAAAATGTAAAATACTCATGTTGTGTCATTAATTTTATTCTGGTAATAAGTTTGCAACTCAAAATTTAATTTTTAGAAACTATGATGAAAGTTATTCTTAATTTCAGATTAATAAGGGGTACACAATTAGGTTCAACAGCCTGTTCTTGTAAGGTATAAGTGTGAATTGTAATTGTGTCCTTCACCTAAGAAGTGTGCAGTATACTAGTGCAGTATATCCTTGGGTGGAAATTTACACAACCCCTTCCTACCCTCCCCCATATTTCAATTGAATTGAGATTTTCTCTCGTGTGAACATGTTATTTGTTAATTTATTGGTTCCATTAAGTAATGAGTACATATGATGCTTGTTTGTCCACTCTTATAATACTTCGCTTAGGAGAATATTTTCCAAATTGATCCAGGTGGTTGCAAAAGATACTAACTGTCCATCTATTTTTATTTCTCAAAGAACTAAAAGTAGACCTACCATTTGATCCTGCAATCCCATTATTAGATATCTATCCAAAAGAAAAAGACATTTTGCTATAAGGATATTTTCACTTAAATATTTATAGCATCACAATTCACAATTTTAAAGATCTGGAAACAACCCAAGTGCTCTTCACATGAATAGATTAATAAATTGAGGTATATGTATACTGTGTAATACCAATTAGAAATATGTTTGTTGTTTTACCAGTGTGTATTAGCTATGCTCACACATATACACATACATGCACATATACAAACCAATTCAAAACATTTTCTAAGAGCATATGTGTGTTTATTACAGTGTACATAATTTCTAGGGACATTTGAAGGAAGGAGCTGTGTATGGACTTCCTCACTTCTATGTAGTTCCAAATGAGAGATATGTAACTAGGTTTCTCCTAAGACAGTGGTTCTCAACCTTCCCAATGCCGTGACCCTTTAACACAGTTCCTCATGTTGTGCTAGTAGCAATGAAAATAATTTTATGGTGGAGGTCACCACGACCTGAGGAATGTATTAAAGGGTCATGGCATTAGTAAGGTTGGGAACAACTGTCCTAAGATATGCTACACAATTATAATAACATATTTGAACTCTTGCCCCCCCCAAAAAAAAACAAACAAACATTTTCCACTATGTCATTGCTGTTTTCAAGGAGAAGAGTCTAGACATTAATTTCATATTCTCTCTTTATCTTTCTTTCTGTGTCTGATTCTCAAGGTACAAGATTAACTACGAAATCTATGTTTAGAGAAAAGGCGGATAAGGCCATATTGGATTTGCTTGGTCTTGATGCTATAGATGATGGGATTCATTAAAGGAGGGAAGAGAAAGTAGCCATAGCTCATGATGATGTGGACCACCTTTGGAACATTCCTCCCAAATCTGTGGATGAATGTCAGACCAATGACTGATGTAGAAGATGAGCACACAACTAACATGGGAGATACAGGTGTTGAGAGCCTTGGCCTTCTCTTCACCAGAGGCAATGTCTATAACAGTCTTAACAATTAGAATATAGGAGAAAATGATAATAAGGGTGTCTAAGAAGTTTGTGAGACACATTAGTATTACAGGGTAAAGTCTATGGAAAGTTATATCAGCACAGGCCAATTTCATGACTTCTTGATGAAGGCAGAAAGGATGAGAAAGAACATGAGATTAGCAATATGAAAATGAAAAAAGATGTACAATTAAAGGCATGGTGGATACAAAACCCCTCATAAAAATCCCCACTCCTAACTTTACCACTTGAATATTGCTGAGAATAGATGCATACCTCAAAGGATTGCGGATAGCAATGAAGAGATCATAGGCCATGGCAAGGAGGATACCTGATTCTACAGCAGAAAGGGAGTGAATGAAGTAGGCTTGCAAGAAGCAGCCTGCATGGCTAATTTCTCTGTGATTCACCCACAAGAAGCCCATCACTGTGGGCATAGTAGTCAATGTCACCATACTGTCTGTGCCTGCCAGCATGGCAAGGAAATAGTACATGGGTTTGTGAAGATTTTGGTCATCCGTGATGAGATAGAGGAGTGATCCATTGCCAAGAAGAATAGAGACATAGACCGCAAAGAAGGGGATGGAGATCCAGTGATGAGCTTCCTGTAGCCCTGGGAAACCAGTCAGCAAAAAGGGGGCCTCACTGATATTGGGCCACATAGTGTCAACAAGTAGAGAGCAACTTTCTTGAAACCTTGAAAACAGGAATGTAGATGTGTCTTGGTAATATATGATAGTAACTTCAATCAAAATCTTCAAAATTGGAAATAATTTCTAGGTGTGGTAAAGACGAGTCTGCACCTATTTCATAAGAAGTAGGTAGGCTGTATGAGAGATGAGAAATGATGGTCATCCCCTAATTAAAAAAAAAAAAAAGACGAAGTTAACAGGGTAAAATTTTGCCAAATTAAAGAAAATTTTCATTAATATTTCTAATGCATAAGGCCCAACTGTTAAGTGAATGCTTAAAATATCTAAACAGTGATCAAAACACAAAGTAACATATAGCATACGAACATTGATAATCTTTTTTAACTACTTTTCTACTTGTCATTCCTAACTGCTTGAAGATAAGTAATTTGAATTTATTTTTATCTTTCACAATTGTCTTGAAAACATGCTTTTGCAATTTAATAAAACTTTCATTTTTTTAATACAAATATGCTTTTTTCAAAACATTGTGGTTGTACAAATGTACTTGGTTACATTGATCACTTTTGTAATGCTGGAGTCAGGATCATAGATATGCCCATCACCCAAATAGTCTTCACTGCACCCATTAGGTAGGTTTTTATTCAACCCCTCCCCTTTCTCCCTGCTTGATTTCCACTGAGTTGTACTTCCCTTCCAAAACTGAACATCATTGTGTTATGTAGAACAACATGCATCTCCATCTCTTCCAATAAATTGCTTTGTCATTCCAACAGTTATAACTTTACTTGAACTTGATTGAAAAAAGTGGGGTCCACACCAGCCACAGCTAACAAGCTCATAGACTTATCAGACATGCAGCCTTGGACAATGCCCCCTCCAATCTATGAAACCAAAATATGCATTTTACCTTGATCCTTAAGTGATCTAGTGCACCGCAATGTCTGAGAAGCTCTGCTCTAAGCAATTGGTATCTAATTCATATATGCAGATAAACACCTTTTGATACTTCGACGTGGTTGATTCTGTTATCCACTTCAAATATTTTTATAGAATTTTAAAAAGTTACTTCTTCTCCATTACAGTTCTCTTTTCTGCCTCTTTTTCTTTACTAATCTAGATATTAGTTTAATATTTTCTCTTTATCTTTCTTTCTGTGTTTGATTCTCCAGATACAAGGTTAACTACAAAATCTACATTTAGAGAAAAGGCAGATAAGGCTATAATGGATTTGCTTGGTCTTGATGCTATAGATAAAGGGATTCATTAAAGGAGGAAAGCAAAAGTAGCCATAGCTCATGATGATGTGGACCACCTCTGGAACATTCCTCCCCAATCTGTGAATGAGTGACAGACCAATGCCTGTGCCAAAGAAGATGAGGACAGAAGAAATGTGGGAGACACAGTTGTTGAGTGCCTTGGCCCTCTCTTCACCAGAGGCAATGCCTAGGACAGTCCTGAGAATTATAATATAGGAGAAAAGGATAATCAGAAAGTCTAAGAAAGTTGTTAGACAAATTAGAATTACTGGGTAAAGTTTATTGAAAGTTATATCAGCACAGGCCAATTTCATGATGTCTTGATGAAGGCAGAAAGCATGGGAAAGAATATGAGAGTGGCAATATGAAAATGAAGAAAGATGTACAATCATAGACATGATGGATACAAAACCCTTCAGAAAAATCTACACTCCTAACTTTGCCACTTGAGTATTGCTGAGAATAGATGCATACCTCAAAGGATTGTGGATGGCAATGACGTGATCATCGGGCATTGCAAGGAGGATATCCGATTCTACAGTAGAAATGGAGTGAATAAAGCAGACTTTCAAGAAGCAACCGGCATGGCTAATTTCCTTGTGATTCACCCACAAGATGCCCATCTCTGTGGACATAGTGGTCAATGTCCCCATGATGTCTGTACCTGCCAGCATAGCAAGGAAATAGTACGTGGGTTTTTGAAGGCTTTGCTCATCCTTGATGAGTTAGAGGAATGCACCTTTGCCAAAAAGGATATAGTCAGAGACTGCAAGAAAGGGTATGGAGATCCGATGATGAGCGACATATATGCCCATCTCTGTGGGCATAGTGGTTAACGTCCCCGCGATGTCTGTGTCTACCAGCATAGCAAGGAAATAGTACATGGGTTTTTGAAGACTTTGGTCATCCTTGATGAGATAGAGGAGTGCACCATTGCCAAAAGGGATATAGTCAGAGACTGCAAGAAAGGGTATGGAGATCCAATGATGAGCTACCTGTAGTCCTGGGAATTCAGTGAGCAAAAAGGGGGCCTCACTAATATTGGTCCACATAGTGTTTCCATAGTAGAGAACAGTTTTTCTTGAGTCTTTGAAGCCAGGAACCCAGACTCTTCAGTGACAATATTTCACAATAGACTAATGCAATCTTCGTATTCAAGGATAATTAATTAGCATGATTAATTTGAGTCTGCAACTGTTTTTCTGCAAAATAACAATAGTCATGTTCAGACTGTATTAGAGATGAGACATGATATTTCTCTAACTGGAGAAAAACATTGAGATACTACTTAAATTTTAATACATTAAAAGAAAAATGTATATTAATTTTTTAAAAAACATCAGTTACAATGTTGTATGGGTGCTTAAAAATATTTGCAACACTGTGATTAAAAAAAATAAACACGAGGCTTGGCACTCGTAGCACAGTGGTTACAACGCCAGCCATATACACCGAGGCTGTCGGGTTCTAAACCAGCCTGGGCCAGCTAAGACAACAATGACAAATATCTTTGTTATAATGTGATTTTTGGTCTTCTGGACATATACCTAGTAGAGGAATTGTAAAAGTATCTCAAGAATGGAAGAAAGAGTATCCAATGTACTCAGCCCTACTATGAAACGAATTTATAGCTTTCATATGAAAGCTATAACCCAATTATAGTCCAATAATATGGGGAAAAGGGAGAGGGTGAGGAGGGAATGAGGGAGGGCTGACCACACCTACAGTGTGAAGGGAGGGTAATCGGTGAGACCACACCTACGGTGCATCTTACAAGGGTACATGTGAAATTCACTAAATGTAGAATATAAATGGATTAGCACAATAACTGGGAAAATGAAAGAGCTATGTTAACCAGTTTGATGAAAATATTTCAAATTGTATATAAAACCAGCACATTGTACCCTGTGAATGCATAAATGTACACAGTTATGATTTAATTAAAAAAAACAAAATACAAAAAACAATGACAACTGCAACAAAAAATGGTAGGATGGTAGGATGTTGTGGCGGGAGCCTATAGTCCCAGTTACTTGGGAGGCTGAAGCAAGAGAATTGCTTAAGCCCAAGAGTTGGAGGTTGCTGTGAGCTGTGATGCCACAGCACTCTACCCATAAAAAAAAAAGCAAAATAAATATGTTCAAATTGTTAATATTCTTGTGTAACTGTATTCTTGCTTTGATTGCTGACTTTTGGAACACCTTTAAATTTGAACCTTAGTTTTATATTTCATGATTATGAAGCACATAAGTACATTTTCTTTTCAGTTAATAAAACCTTTTTTAATTAAATGTCATTGTTTTATGCCATCATTTTCAATTAATAGCTTTGTCATTACAACACCTACCTTTATTCTTACAGTTAGCTACCAGATGTTTGGGCTGCAAACTAATTTCAATCCAGAAGCACAGAGACTTGTCAGACATGCCACCTAAGACCACATCCCTTACCCTACATACTGAATCTCAATTACCATTTTGTCATGATTCCCAGATGATTCATATCTCATCCATCCATGGAAATGGAAACTTTTGATTCCTGGTTGATTCCCTCGTTCTTTCCATAGATCTTGTCATTTTCTTTTAAATTGCTCCTTCACCATTCACTGGTTCTCTTTCTGCCTCTTGTACTTTCCAAAATCAATCGACATAATTAATTACTTAGGTTCATCCTCCGCACCTTTCCTTCAGCATGCCCCTCCTTGCGGAGCTGCTGCAGCTCTGTGACTGGGAGCATTCTCATGTTGCCCCAGCCTAATGATGCCAGTCTTCCCAACTATTCCTTTTTTTTTTTTTTTTTTCCCCACAATCCAAAGACAAGACCCACTTCACCTCCTCTTGTGCAATCTTATTTTACCATAAATTCTGAAGCCTAAAGGGAAGTCTATGGTACTGAGCCATCTCTTTCATAAAATAGTCTTAGTATCAGAAATGAATAAGAATCAGAACAAATCACAAACAATCTGACTCTTGTCTGAGGTAATGCTCTGATGCTACATCTGTGTCAGATTTGTGCTGATTGAGATTGAAATCACCAAAGCCAAGAATCTTATAAAATTATAACACATTGAAATTTTGTAGAAGACTAAGTTATGATTATTACATAAATGTTCTACTTCTAGGAGTTTTTTTATGTTTAAAAGCATAGATGGCAGAACAATGTATAAGGGGAAGAAAAATGCAGATTAGAGAGATTGTAACATAATGATATTTTTCTTCAAGGGTAATAATAGCAGAAGACCAAAGATATAGGATGCATTTCAAAAGTAATTCAGAATGATAAAGCAAACTAGATTGTTAGACCACACAATCTTTGTAAAAACTTTCTGATCTCTTCTTTGAAAATTTATCAGATCATTATAAGAATAGGCAACAAAATATTCAATAACAAAAACTATATATTTTTTTCTTCTTTTTCTTTTATTTTTTACTATTTTACAAGATGGAAAATGGGCTTACATATCCCTCTACCATTAGGTTTGGGAGATTCAAATTAAAACAGGGAAGTCTAATGTAGCCATAAGAATATAAAAGTTAGACTTTCTCTGAGAATTTTTGGTATAAAAAGGAAACACAGGAAAATTCTACCTAGGACTGACAGGCTTTTGATATTTTTTGATATTTTGATATTGGCTAGAAACAACTGTGTAGGTCTTCTAGAAGCACAAGATATTATCATAAAACTGAGGCCCACTGTAGCCAATTTCATCAGAAATGGAATCATAGTTCATGCATCCTCCCAAGGCTACATTATATGGCAAAATTCCTTGAAGGCAGCTTGACTATTTATTGAAAAGTGTAAAGAAAATTATATCAGAAGCATGAGAACTAGGTTATTTGGATCAAGGTCTGGCAGAGATTGCTGAGAATTTGTTAGGCAGCTCTTGATTCAATTCAGTACCTGCATTTTCTCTAGTGATTACCTACCATTGCTAGCATCTTTACTTATTGATATCTGATGGTTGTTCTTTCAAGGGTGCCTTATACATGAAGGTATAAGCAACCTGTAGAAGCACTGTTTCTTACTATCATCTTGGACTTAAAGGTTACTATTTTGCCTAAGCACTGATTTGGTACTATATATTGCCCAGTGTTTCAATAGGATACACAATGCTAAAAATAACCTTAGATCTGAGCCTTGCATCTGGCCTCATTCTAGATGTTCTATCAACATGATTTTCACATGATCATATTTTTCTATATGCACAAGGATCCTAGACTTGTAAGGACACTCTCCTTAATACACTCTCTCTCTCTCTCTCACACACACACTCGTATGTTCACCAAAACAGCCCATCATACCCAGTCTGAAAAATTAACATGACTGAATAGACATGGGGTAGTAAAAGAGACAGAGGAAACATGGACTTATGAAGAAAATATAAGTAGAAAAAGATCTGGATTCAAGAAAAACATGTGTCTGGTCAATTTTTCACTCAGTATAAATAAACAAGCAAATAAAGTGGACAAATGTGATTCCTCTATCCCCCATTTTTTCATTTTATAAATTCCCTTCTTCCCCCCAGACTAGGACAGTGCTAGAGTGACAGGATAGATGTCAGAGTTTTTTCTAGTGAGTCCTAAGGACAATAAACAATGACTCTGCTGACAGAAGTTCTTTGAACATATATGTGCATATGCACACAGAGGTATACTTGTAAAGATCTACTATTTTGACCTAATGAAAAGCTATAAACATCTTCCTAGAGCAGAGGTTCACAACTTGTGGGTCACAAGCCACAGGAACTATACTAAAGGGCCGCAGCATTAGGAAGGTTGAGAAGCACTGACCTAGAGAAATAAGAATATACAATGACACGTATGTGTATTATTCAGCACATTCAGAATTATTCTTAGGCCAATTTCAGATTCCCAAGTTAGAAATTTCAAGTGTAGAACACTTTCTTTGATATACTTCTTCTTATGAAGGAATAAAATAATCTGTTGTAGTGTTTCTCATCTCAGCTGGATCTTCACCTCCAGGGAGACCTCTACAAACATCCTTATGCTGTGTTGACTGAATCTCACATCACGAGGGAGAGGAGCCACTCCATATTTCTGCTCCTGGCACTTGCCCACTCACACTCTTGTTGCTGGAGGAGGGACCTATTCTGCCCCACTGGAGAACTCAGTGCAGGTGAGTCCCTTATTTCTGCTCCCCATAGAACTTTATTTAAAATCTCATGTGTATGAAAGTCAACTCTCCAAGGTTGAACCTTTCCAGACTCTCAGGAGACCCCTTGATATCTCCTCCCTCTCTCCTCTGCCCTGGTGGAGCTAGGACACTGAATTGATGTCCTTAGGACTTTCAGGTGTTTCCCTAAGGATGAGTGTGGACAACTGGAATGTCAAATGCCAGCTGATGCAAGGATGCCAGGGCTTGGTTATGCAAGACACAGATGCTGAGCATCAGCTTTTACAAAACCCATTCATGTCCTTCCCTTTATTTATCTCAAAGATCAATGTATATCATGTATCCTCAATGGTCACATGTGCTGTTGCTGGTCCTGGTACTTATGAATTTAGATTGCATTCTTGTATTTTCTATGATTAGGAAAAATCACTTCTAATCCACAGGAAACTCCATGGATCTATGAACACCCATGTATATGAAGACATCCAACTATACACCTTAAAATTACATTATGTTTCAATCATTGACCATTTTGTGCCTTCTACATGATGAGAAATGTGTTCTTTTTATTTACAAGATATAAACATCCTGTGTAATATGAATAAAATTTACCATAAATTTTAATAGCACTATCACTACTGCATAAGATGGCAACACACTAAGGAGTGACCATAAAAAATATCTTTGGAATCATGGAAAATGGCCCACCAAAATATTTAACCTGAGAATAAAGCAATTAGATTGATAAGAAAAATGGTAGTTGGAGATAATATAGAGTTCAGCTCCATTAAGAAAGAACAAGTTGCGCAGTCTATGGGGTAAGAAAAGTATAAAAAATTCAAATACAAAGAATTCTAGTAAAGCTAGAAAAATAAAAGATAAGGTGAAATTGACCAAAAGTATATCTGTGGTAAAAAGATTTAATTCTGAGGTTCTTACAAATACTGTGAGGTGTTTAAACATTATCCTACAAATGATGAGTATAAAGTGAGGTCATGATCAGCTAATCAATTGTTTATTTTGATTAAAGAATGAAGAATGTACCAGAAGAGTAAATGAGGAGGGTGTATGAAGCAATTACTATTATATAATCGAGTCAGAAATAGTGTTGATGTAGATGTGAAGGCCTGTTGCCAATAAGGTTATGTAGAAGTAGATGGGAGAGAGAGTCCATGAGTTGGAAAGAAGAGAACTTGGTAATTGACTAAAATGGTTCCTTAAGGAGAGGGAATAACAAAACATGACCTATACATTTTTTTTTTTTCGTACTATGTCACCCTCAATAGAGTACTCTGGCATCATAGCTTATAGCAACTTCAAACTCTTGGGCTTAAGCAATTCATTTGCTTCAGCCTCCCAAGTAGCTGGGACTACAGGCACCCACCACAATGCCTGGCTATTAATGACCTATGCATTATGGTTTTATGTTGGTGGAGAGTAGCTGTATAGGAATTAAAGAAAGAGAACAACTCTGGAAGAAAAGTTGGAATTAAAAATTTGAGGAGAAATTCACAAGTTGTCTCAAGAATTCAACAAATTTAAAGGCAAAACCACCAAAGATTTTGACACATTGAAGCAAGAATTTGCAGCCCTCAAAGATCTGAAAAATACAGTAGAATCCCTCAGTAACAGAGTGGAGC
>CAUYPK010070858.1:0-19228 GCA_963574355.1 Loris lydekkerianus | reverse complement strand
TCTCTCTTGGTACAGCTCGAATCCTCCAGGTTACTTACTAAATTTCCATCTTTTAACTCTCCTTCTGGACGGGAGCCTCTGTGGAAAGCTGGCTTCAGTCTGCCATCTTGTCTCCTCCCTAATGTCCACTTTGTTATTCATGTTACAATTTACTTCTTTTTATACTGTATATATATTAACAAATGTTTGTGTTTGTTATTAACAAAGTTTTTTAACTTTTAAACTGGGGTTAAAAGTGATTTACATGTCAACATTCTAGTATTATGTTATTCTGCATTTGTCTATATATTTACCTTTCTTAGTGAGATTTGTATTTAGTGAGTACTGTGGGCTGGTCTGGTGCCACAGTCTGGGGTGTGTGAGCAGAGCTGGACAATGTCTATAGGCAGTTGGGCCTACTGCCAGTGTCCAGGATCCACAGGCTGGCTTAGTGCCAGGGATCTGTAAGCGGGAAGGCCTGGTTCTAGGGGCCAGGGTTCACAGGCATGCACGCATGGTGGTGAGGTCCGTGAACTAGTCAGGCTGATTACAGGGCCCTTAGGCCAACGGGCCTGGTGCTGAGATCCAAAGTGAAGTTAGATACTCACCTCACTCTCTTCTATCTCTGTGAGACAACTCTCCGTCAAGGATAATCTGTCTCAGTGCACGTGTAGCAGATGGATGATGAAGGTAAAACTATTCTTATCTTTTTCAATATATCTTTTTTTATTGTCTTTTCACTTATTTATTACGTTATATGTAAAAGTTTTTATTGTTTAAATTTGAAAAATATAATTCTCATTTTTGTGGGTTTTTTGGTAATATCTTCATTTATTTAGGTCTTATTTTGATCTCCCAGAAATATGTATTTCATAGCTTTAGTGCACAGATTTTACACATAATTTTTGTGAAACATTCACAAATATTCCATGTTTTATGTTATTTTTAATTTTTTTTTATTAAATCATAGCTGTGTATGATAATGAAATCATGAGGTACAATGTGCTAATTCCATATATAGTCTGAAATATTTTCACCGAATTGGTTAACATAGCCTTCATGGCATTTTCTTAATTATTGTGTTCAAACCCTTATACTCTACACTTAGTAAACTTCACCTGCACTCTTCCAAGATGCACCCTCCCTCCACCCATCCTTCCTTTCCTTTTCCCTCCCTTTTCCCCTTCCCCATATTCTTGTACTGAGATTGGGTTATAGCCTTCATATGAAAGCTATAAATTAGTTTCATATTAGGGCTGAGTACATTGGGTACTTTTTCTTCCATTCTTGGTATACCTTGCTAAGAAGAATATTTTCTAGCTCCATCCATGTAAACATGAAAGAGGTAAAGTCTCCATCTTTCTTTATGGCTGTATTATATTCCATGGTGTACAAATACCACAATTTATTAATCCATTCATGAGTTGATGGGCACTTGGGTTTTTTTCCATGACTTAGCAATTAGGAATTGGGCTGCAATAAACATAAATATCTTTGTTATAATGTGATTTTTGGTCTTTTGGATATATACCTAGTAGAGGAATTATAGGATCAAATGGCAGGTCTATTTTTAGATCTCTAAGTATTCTCCAAACATCTTTCCAAAAAAACCATATTAGTTTGCATTCCACCAGCAGTGTAGAAGTGTTCCCTTTTCTCCACATCCATGCCAACATCTCTAGTTTTGGGATTTTGTGGTATGGGCTAATCTTACTGGAGTTAGATGATATCTCAAAGTAGTTTTGATTTGTATTTCTCTGATGATTAAGGATAATGAGCATTTTTTCATATGTCTGAAGGCCGTGTGCCTGTCTTCTTCAGAGAAGTTTCTCTTCAAGTCCCTTGGCGAGCCTGCGATGGGATCACTTGTTCTTTTCTTGCTAATACGTTTGAGTTCACTGTGAATTCTTGTTATTAAACGTTTGTCAGAGATATATCCTGCAAATATCTTCTCTCATTCTGAGGACTGTCTGCTTGCTTTATTTACTGTGTTCTTGGCTGTGCAGAAGCTTTTTAGTTTGATTGGGTCCCAGTTGTGTATTTTTGAAGCTGCTTCAATTGCCCGGGGGGTCCTCCTCAAAAAATATTCTCTCAGGCCAATTTCTTCAAGAGTTTTCCCTGCACTTTCTTCTAGTATTTTTATAGTTTCATTTCTTAAGTTTAAATCTTTAATCCAGTGAGAGTCTATCTTATTTAAAGGTGAAAGGTGTGGGTCCAGTTTTAGTCTTGTACAGGTGGCCAGCCAGTTCACCCAGCACCATTTGTTAAATAGGGAATCTTTTCCCCATTGAATGTTTTTAATTGGCTTGTCAAATATCAAATAACAGTAAGTAGCTGGGTTCATTTCTTGGTTCTCTATTCTGTTCCATATATCTACCTCTCTGTTTTTGTGCTATATAAATTGATGGTGATCAAAACCGCATGAATTACAAGTTTTTAAAAAGATGAATGCCCTGAATCTTTACAAAAACCTAATGCAAATTAGGATTTTTTAGTGATATTTGTAAAATTACAAACCAACACATACACTTAAATTTCAAATAGAAATCAGTTGCATTATTAAATTATATTGTGAAAACAATGAAAGCTTTCATTTCATTTATCCAGTAAATTACAATTTCCCAGTTTTCATGTTTATTATCTTGTTTTATCCTTATAAAATTATAAGAAAAGGAGTAAAGCTATCATGCTCACTTTATTACTGAGGAAACTGAGACCAAAAAAATGGAGAGGAAAAGCCAAGATTAAATCTTTGTAATTCCAAACCACTGCTTTAAAATGTAATATGAGGACATTTATTGTACAGATATGTTAGTCTGTTTGAGCTGCTATAACAAAATACCAAAAACTGGTTACCTTACAAACAACAGAAATTTATTTACGTTTCTGGAGGCTGAGAAGTACCATATCAAGGTGCTGGCAGGTTCATTGTCTGGTAAGGGACCCTTTACTGGTTCATAAACAGCAGCTATCTTGCTAAAAATTCACATGGTGAAAGAAACAAGAGATTCTATAGGACTTCTTTTTAAAGGGCACTAATACTATTCATAAGGGCTCCCCCTTCATGACCCAGTCACCTTTCAAAGATTTCAACACATGGATTTCTTTTTTTTTGGGGGGGGGGCACAAACATTCAAACCATATCAAAAGATAATAAAATATATTTTTAAAATACCTAATAAAATTAAATTAATTCCCTTCTTCATCAAACTTTATTGTGTATCTATTAAGGGCTTGATATGCTCCAGACCCTCCTGATTCTGAAGTGTGGAAGAACTATCTCATACTATCTGCTAGTTTCTGGAAGATTGATTCTGCTTTAGAAGATGCCAGCTTTCCTTGAGGAGCTAATTCAAAGCCCATTTTGTTCAAGCCATACAGATCTTCTCCCCATTAAAGAGGGAAAGATGTATGTCTCAGAAGGACCCAGAAGCACCTGTGAGGAGAAGCACACCATCACCAGCAGTCTTTCAGGTTGTGGGCAGGGGCTATGGGCTACTTGCCTGTTTATAAAGTTCTCAGTTGTCCTGGAAGGGAAGGTACTGCACACATTCCCTGGTGAAGTCTGCAGTCAGGTGACTCTGCTTCCTGTTGATTGCAAATGTGTCCTCAGAGACACCCACCCAGCTCTGCTTTAAGACTACTCCCCCACCTGAAAATTTACCTGTTCTACTTCACATTCCAAAATGACCAAATAAACAAAGTTCAGTCACTCAGGAAGTACTGGATATACACTATGCAGTGCTAACATATGCAGGTGTGCAAACAAGTCAGTATTTATGTTGTTTTAATGGGAACTTTCTAGAAACACCTCTAGTGACATTTTCACCCCAGAAAATACTCTAATATCAGGAATAGGACAGCTAAATTATTCATTCATACATTCAATGGATTTTTTTTTTCATGAATTCTGATTACATAGCTGGCTACTGGGCCATGGAGCTGGGAGCAAATGTAGATGTGGTTTTGGATAGTGCATTTTCTGCTTTGGAACAAGTAAGCCTTTTGTTTCTTATGAATCATATGAGAATCATAACCCTATTGTCTTGTTACAAGGCAGTTTACATGCAATATTGGGGTTTACTGACCTACAAGCCTTTTCTGCCTTCACAGTGCTTCAGAGAACACAGTAGTGCTTCTTGATCCACTGACCAAAACCTCAGGACGAATTATATGGTCCTACACTTAGCCAGTACTTTATTTTTGTTCCCTCTCTAGGTAGCCCTAGGTAAACAACAATGGAGACAGTAAGTTCCGGGAGCATGAGACAATAGGGCACCCCAGGTGAGCAGAGTCTTATTCAACTTTATTCCCTTTTCCTAAATCAACTCAATGATTTCCTTAACTCTTACAAAGAACCAGAGTTCTGAGATGACAAGAGTGAAGGTGGGCCTGCTCTTCATAGATTCTAATTGGTTATGTTCTGTAGGGAAGGGGGCAGTAACTTGCCAGCAGCAATTTTTCATTATTTCCTCCATGTGAGTAGTTCTGAGGTCTGCAGAAAGCTGTGCACGACCCAGGCCTTTCTGTACGTCAGCTAAAGATCACCCAAACCCACTGGAGAAAATCGATTGTGTCAAAACTCATGAAGAGCGGCAGGCTGATCAATGTCTCACTGAAGTCAAATTTCACATCGAACTCCCCAAAGCTGGAATTACGTGTCAGGTATAATTTAGCAGTGATGCCCAGCAGTGCCATGGGGGAGGAGCCTCACTCCTGACTGTGTGTCGGGTCCGTCCGCCGGCGGGCTCTCCTGGGCAGGCATCAGGGCCTGGCAGGCTGCCACACCACAAGCCTCTCGGTAGAGCTGCGAAAGTGGGAATGTGGCACTCAGGGCTGCTCAGAGGCTGCTAGAAGGGAAATATCCTGCGGAAGAGAAAAAGAAAAGTGTTGGGTGTCGGTTCTGATTTAATGAGGCTGTGGCATTGATTGGGGAGCACTAAATAGTAACTTTCTCAAAGGAATCCTGTCAGGAGCAGAGAGGGACTCAGGGGGAGCTGGAGGAAGGTGGTGGCTTTGTCCCACGTGTGTGAACAGGCTCGGAGGCCTTGACTGAGTTCTGCCAAACTGCTGGTGCTGAGCCCCAGTAACGTTCTTCACGTGCCTTCTGGGCTAATCAAAGAGCTCGTTTGCTCTGCAAAACCCATGGCTTCCCTGTGCCTTTTCTTCCTTTTTAGTCACATGTCAAGTCCTATTATCCTTTAATGCTCAGATTCTATGTCACTTTCTTCATAAATGTTCCCTTGGTTCCCCCGGCTTTAAGGAATTTCTTGTCCCCTGACCTCCTATAGAACCGAACCAGTAATTTTTCAGGCCGTTTTTCGTTTCCGTTTTGCATTCTGGTCATTTATTTTTGTGTTTCATCTCCCCCGCTATATAGATGACAGGATCAAGGTCTGATTTATTCCTCTCCCTCCAAGTTTCTACAAAATATTTGAATTATTTCTAAAATGTATTTTATGCTTTTCGTAATGAATTTATGATGTCAAATTGCTAAATCTTTCTTTTACTGTTCTTCAGTAGGAGCTAGAGTCCCATGTTGCCCAGATGAGATCATCTGACCCCACCATTCTGTGTTAGCTTTTTCTGCATATTTATGGCCAATATCTTTTTTCTATCTTTTTAATTTAATTTTTAATTAAAATCATAACTGTATACATTTATGGGGTACAGTGTGGACATACTATGTGGAATGCTTACATAAAACTGAGTAACATAACCATCACTTCACTTATTTTTTGTGGCAAGACATTTAAAATTTAGTCTTAGTTATTTTAAAATATACCCTTCTTTGTGCACATCAGATGAGA
Source organism: Loris lydekkerianus (assembly GCA_963574355.1). NCBI lineage: Eukaryota > Metazoa > Chordata > Mammalia > Primates > Lorisidae > Loris > Loris lydekkerianus. The sequence continues at coordinate 13,439 of CAUYPK010070858.1, read as the reverse complement.
TCCCACCAAATGCCCTCCCTCCTCCTCTCCCCTCTCTCTTGCTACACTATTTTTGTGTTTTATCATTCATATGAGTGTGTAAATATAAGAAAGAAAAGATGGAGACTTAACATCTTTCATGTTTACCTAGAAGGAGTGGAACACATTCTTCTTAGTAAAGTAGCTCAACAATGGAACAAAAAAGAAGTATCCAATGTACTCAATACAAACTAGTTTCTAAATGAGAGACTTTGGGTTGTTTTGATTACTTATGGATTGGGGAAAACTGCTTCAAACCACAAGGCCTATTTTAGAATAAATCTTGCATTTCTATGAAATTTATGATACACCTTTCAGCTCCTCTGGGGGGATGTTCCATTTCTCTGCCAAGAAATTTAGTGTCTATACACTGGTAGATGCAACCATCCAAATAAAAGAAATATTTTCAAGGAAATCCTCAAGACCATCTACCAAGAAGTCTTTCATAAGCATCTGCTCAAATCTCTCTGGCTCCATCAAATTCATGTAACAAAATGAAATGGGGTCTTAATGTGTGAAAGACTCTTATGGAATGACTTCAACTAGCTCTTTCAGCACCTGCCTGCATTTTCCAACACTTTTGCTGTGATTGCTCTAGTCAAATAGTGAAGAATATGTTCACATATTTTCTGAATTGCTTTAAGATACTGTAGCTGGTAAAAAAGAGCTTAATAATATTATGAATTGCCTTTAGGCTGGTTGCAAAGAACAAGAACCAGTGAGTGAGTCAAATTCCCTGCTAAAGAAACATGGGCAGAGGAATGCATGGTCTTTTGTCCTCATGGAAGTTCTTCCATGGCTGTATTCCCTACCTGTATTAGGATTTCAGAGGCCCATTTCCTCAGAGTGAACTCAAAGCATTTCTATCCATTGGTGAAACAAACTTTTAAAAAGTAAAAGTATCCTTTTTTTCTTGAGTAACTGCAACATTTATACTGGAGTTTTGCGTTCCTGAGATCTTATCTAAGTATTCCTCCCTAACATGGTGTTTGTCAGTCAGCATCTAATAGTTAATTGCATTTACTTGGTAGTTTTTGGATTGTCAAACATCTTCAGACTTGATCCCATTCCTGCTTAACACTCTTTCAGTTATGTAGCAAGAATATTATCAGTAGAAAGGTTTTTGCAAATCTTTGCCATAATAGCCGTCATCAAAAAGTTCCAATTTCCCCGATAGTACTTATTTTTCATTATGTAACTTCCTTCTTAAAAGAAACTCAAACAGTGAACTTTTAGATCCCACTCCAGGTAGTGGTGATGTGAGAAATCAAGTTCTACTTTGCCATCTTACCAAATGGGGGAGAGTCTGATCCACTTTTATCTTTAGAACCAAACAGAACATCTTGCTCTTAAGTGGTGTTCAATTATTATTTGATCAATGCTTGAAAGATAAATGAACAGATTGTCAAAGTTCTGGTCTCCCATACATGGAATCAGTAGTGACTTAAAGAGTAAACTGGCCCAAATATCAAGAAGGTGTGTGCCCAGGAAAGGCAAACTCCTGCCCCCATCTCATACAAACACCTCATTAAAAATATCAACCACTGCAGACAAGAAGTCCCAGCTGGAGGTCTAAGCATGGTGGATGGCACAGTTCATGTCTGGACAAACTCAATCTTTACTTCTGTTGGTTCACAGGTACTCGAGAGCATAGAAGGTTCAGGACAAGCTGATTTTGCTTGTATTAATCAGGATGAATTATAACAATTTGCATTTGCTTTAGATTATTGTTATATTAAAATTTTGAACAATGAAAGAAAAGATGGAAAATAAAAGGCAAAAAGATGAAAGTAAAAAAGGGATGTTTAAGGCACTAGCAGTCAGACAGAATGCGTGAGTTGAAATTTTGGTTTTATCTCTTACCTTCTTTGTGACTGTGGGCAAATGCCTCAGCATCCTTGTATTTTGCTTTCTTTAACTAAAAATTGGCAACACTAAACACTGGATAGGCTTATTATGAGAAGCCTGTCTGTGAAATATGTAGCCCAGGGCCTGGCACTTTATATAGAGGCTCAAGAATGGTAACTATTTTGGGGGTACACTTATGTGTCTACATGACCATTCACTTTTCAATTTTAAGAAGTGTATAGATTCCAATAATTTTACAAGTAAACTCTCAAGATCTTAGGGAAAACAGAATATCTAATCTGTGTTGATAAGCCAAGAAAAGATTTTAATTCACACAGACAATAATAGACATTTAATATGTGTTTACTATGTTCAGGAGTAGGTATTTATATACATTATCTCCTTAATCCTTTCCCTTGATATCTAGAGATAAGTATAATTATTAACAGTAAACTTTAGTTTCGTTACAGGTAAGGAAACCAAAGTTTAGAGAGGCTATCTTACTTGCTCTGAAAAGAGGACATAAAGATCTGTAACTCCAAGCTTCATCTCTTATAAAAGAAACTCAACTTACACTTTTTAGTCTTAGAATGAAGATTTCTTACACTTACACAGTACTTTTCAAAATAAAATCATATAACTTTTACTTGGTCCTTCCAACAACCAGAGCAAGTTAGCCAACTTCTGAAGATCAGTCATTCTGGAAAGTAAGACCTAGGTAAACTGAGACCTGTTCAGGGTAGCACAGCTGTGAAGTGGAAGACCTGAGCTCAGAACTTCTGACTGTATCTCTGAAGGTCTTTTTATTGTCTGCAGCTGTCCCCAGATGTAAACAAGTGCACCTGCTAATTTGGAATTGCTTTCGAAGCCTTATGCACAATCTTCAAATGTCTCTAATAGGACAACAATTTTTCTATGGGAAGTGCTGAAATTCTGAGCAAGCACCTGCTGATCAAAATGAGAAATCCTACTTAGCACAACTGAACCTGTGGTTCTGAAGTCAAGAGGTTGGTTCCATATATTTGCTTGTGTGTGCAGTGACTATGACTTGTAAAAAGAATATTCTGAAGTGCCTTGAACAACAGCAGCATTTTGGGGTTGATTTGGGGCAGCTGACTGGGAAGTGAATATGTTCCAAGATAGTTATTTAGAGTGGAAAATACTCTTTCAGAAGTGATTTCTGGTTTGTTTTGGTTTGGTTTTTCTTTGAGACAGAGTCTCACTTTGTCACCTGGCTAGTGTGCTGTGGCATCAGCCTAGCTCACAGCAACCTCAAACTCCTAGGTTCAAGCGATCCTGCTACCTCAGTCTCCCAAGCAGCTGGGACTGTAGGTAGTCACCAGAACTCCTGGCTCATTTTTCTGTTTTTAGCAGAGATGGGGTCATACTCTTGTTCAGGCTGGCCTTGAACTCCTGAGCTCAGATAATCTCCCCACCTTGGTTTCCCAGAGTGTCAGGAGTACAGGTGTGAGCCACTGCTTCTGGCCAAGAGTGATTTATGTATTTATCAAGAAATTTATCCCATTGTTAGACAACACTGTGTATTTTCATTCAAAAGCCCAATGGGTGGGAAAGGGAAGTTACAAAGAGTAGAAAAAAGTTGAAGACAGAATGAGTGGTTTATAAGCAAGGTGGAAAGATGAGACTGGCAAAGGGCAAGAATGCAAATTTTGAAAATTCCTCTTGGAATCTTTAGGACAATCTGTTTGCTTGCTTTCTGTCATGATCACATAACAGTTTCAGACTGCTAATCACTGAGGTACTAAACTTTGGTACCTTGTGTGCAGCAGACAGGTGTGGAGAGATTTTTAGTGCTGGGAAGCAGCCCTTCTCAATGGTTTTCTAATCCCCATGGACAATTGCCATGAATGCTCTTTCCTTTCCCTGTGGGCACCTGCAGGACAGCCTCCTTCCTGATGTTCACTGGTGCCAGACCACATGCTGGCAGACAGTCCACAGGAATCCTTTGTGAAAATATGCAGTTGTTATATTTTCAGTTTAAGCTTAATATCACCTAATAGTTTTTATCATGAATAAGTTATACTGAAGTTTACAAAAAATATATAAACCCTTTAGAAAATAATGATAGAGCAAACATACTGTATTCACCATTCAATTTAAAGAGTAGAACATTATTGGTAACTTAAAAGCCCCCTCTACTCCCGGAAGATCACACTCTAGTAGAACCTCCATCATTGACCACCTCCCTACGTTAACCATCTCCATAAATTGATCTAATTTTCAGACTGGACATGCATTATATCTACATAGCAGTATACTAGGCCTAGTTCCTTACATTGACCACCTCTATATGCTGACCAGTTTGTTATATTGGTGGTCAACTCACAGAGGTTCTACTTAGTAGGCACTATCCTGGATTTTGTTTTAATATTTTCTTACATTTGTTTATTTATGACAGAATCTTACTATATCACCCTCAGTAGAGTGCTAAGGCATCATAGCTCACAGCAACCTAAAACTCTTGGGTTTAAATGATTCTGTTGCCTCAGCCTCCCAAATAGCTGGGACTAGAGGTGCCCTATTTTATTTTATTTTCATGCTTTTAAAATAATTTCATATTTTTAAAATAATAATTTAGTCTTGGGTGCATATATACTTAATGCTTACTGCATCTTCTTGCTGAATTGACCCCTTTATTATTATAAAATGACCTTCTTTGTCTCTTTTTACATTTATCGACTTAAAGTCTCTCTTATCTGATACAAATATAGCTCCTTCTAATTCTACGTGGTTTCTGTTTGCATGACTCTTTCTTTGATGAATTTACAGTCTCATAGGAGTAAGAGGCATGTTCATAACTAGTTATTATAGAAACATAACATATAATGCTGTGAGAAAAGTGAAGTGTAAGAAAGTTGCAAAAATGCACTGAAACATATTCTTTGATTAAAAATTTTATGTCTGGAAATTTATCTAAAGGGAATAATCAGAAATATAAGAGGAAAAATCTCAATGCAAAAGGTAATCATCATATTGTAATTTGTTATATGCATGTTAGTCAGGATAGGCAAAGCTATGCTGTAAAAAGAAATAATCCTCAAATTTCAGTGGCTTAACATAAGAAATAACACAATCTGATTTGAGTTAAAGAACTTTCCTTGCAAGCTTTCTAAGTAAAGTGACTCAAGGACCCAGATTCTTTCTTCTATGAATTAATAGCTTTGATATTTAGAATATCAAAGGGAAAATGGCTTTCAAGGGAAAAGAACAAAAGGCTGAAGGATCATACTGGGTATTGTTAAGGATTAGTCCTTAAAGAGGCTCATATCACTTTGATTACATTCCATGTTCTGTACCTCAATCAAATCAGCCCCAATATAACTAGAAGGGAGGCTGTAAAATGTAATTTTATTGTATGCCAGGAAGACAAAACACTGTAGTGAACACAAAGCCTTGTCTCTGAGCAACATATGCATGCTTTGATCAAGAGTTTATAAAAATACAAAAATGTTTTTGTTATAATGTTTAATAAAAATGTAGTATACAAAGGTATATTATGATTGAAAAAATGTGTATATGAAAAAGACTGGCAAGAGATATGTTAAAATATTAACAGATTTATGGGATAAAAATAATTTTTAAGTTTTTCTATTTGAATTTCCACATTTCCTATAAAAATGTATTATTGTATGCTGGAAAAATTAAATGAGTTTTTGAAGTTTCTTTAAAGAAATATTATAGCATTTACTATAACATTAGGAATAACTGTAAATAAGATACTCTGGAGAGGTTGCAAAGAGGGAAAGGGAATGAGATAGGTAGTAAATTAGGATTTTGTAGAGTTTGGAAATGACAGTGGGCATTTTGGCCTATAAACCACAGATGAACATCACTAATTATTCATGTTGGAGGACTAGGAGTCCTGAGGGACACACATGCCTAGAATTTATGCAAGAGCTGGGGGCAGGTTGCAGAGCAGTCTCAGTGTGAGGTCATCATACAAGAAACTAAAGATATATAACCCATTGGGTGAGGGAAGATGTTGAAATTGTTTGCCTCCATGAATGTAGTACTGGGTAAAAAAAATGAAACATTTCCTTTTGGAAAGATGTTTCAATCACAACCACATCTCAGCATTCACAGCAACTATCTACATGCATATTTGGATATTTGATTTCAGATTTACTGTTCTGTGAGTTATTTTTGTCCTTTGTGCTGCTTGCATAAAGTATGTGTAATTAAAGTCCTGCATGGAGAACAGTGGAGGTTTATGCACTTGAATTCTAAAATAAACATAAACTTTCAATGATATCACTCAATGACTTTGGGTTCATGAATGTAGAAAAGTTTTTCACTGACATTTAAATACACTGCAGGTCACTGTGAATATTTCATCTGTCTATTCTTCACGTCCATTCTTCTTCAGGAATTAAGTGATCTATTATTTGTTTTGTTGGGCTTACTCTTTTAGTACCAATTTAGCCTTCTTTTTCTGCTAGTGTAATCTATTTAGTAAACTTTTCTATTTCCGATATCTCCACCATCCCCCAACACTCTTCAAAGTAATCTTCACATGTTGCCTAGAGGAGTCTCATCCATTCATTTATCCACTCTTTCAACATTTACTGAGGGCCTACATGTTAAGCAATGCACTTGACCCAGTGACACAAAGATAAGTAAGACTCAATCACTCACCTCCACAGCTTATCGATTAATGAAGCTGATGGTGATGGATACCATAAGAAAGCAACTTCAAAAAATTAGAAACCAATGAAAAATATCCTTAGCCCAGTATGGTAAAGTATACATAAAGGCACAGGATGCTTTAGAAATCTGGAAGAGGAAATCAAATTGTAACTATTGGGAGAAAAGAAGGTGTTAAGAGCAAAGAACTAACAGCACAGAGGTGTGAAAAGCATAGTTTGTTTGGGACACTGCAAATAGTACCTCCTGCCTAAATTCAGATTTATGGGGGAAGTGGCAGGTGATCAGGCCAGAAAAGTGGCAAATCATGTAGGGCTCTACATGCTAAGCTGGGTACTAGACTTTTAACCTGAAGGGTAAAGGAGGTGACTGAACAATTTTAAGATATGGAGGTCACCAGGAAGGTGAAGGAATGAGGAACTTAAGTGAAAACACGGGCACTAGTACAGTGGGGAAGACCTACAGCAAACCCCACCAACATGTTGACATGAAAGGGTAAGGAAGTAAAGGCTATGTTGAGTAATGGGGGAGAGGAGGTCCAAGAACTGGGGTTCAAAAAGGCGACACAAGTTTCCTGCCATGCTCAATCCTTTCTTGAGTAGAATAGAACATGTTGGTGACAATTCTTCCTTACTTGCTCACTCCAAATCTATCTCTGGAAGAAAAAAGTCAATAATATATAAAAATATATATAAAAATCACAGGAACTACTTGCTAAGCCATCATTAGTAACTTTCCTTATATTTGTGCAAAGTAGTAATAGGCTGTTTAAACTGTAATATACAATTCAAAAGACAATTTAAATCTTCAAAGAGACCTTTGAAGACCCCAGTGACAATCAGGTTTCCTCTAAGTCAGAAGTTCCACTCCAGAAGGAATCCCCTCCTCAGCATCACAGTGGGTGTCTGGATAGTCACCATTTGTTAGAAATTTATGAGACGGTAGAGAGACGAGTTATGCTCTTATCTTCTGCATGTTTCGAAAATTTATTCTTTTACTTTAGAGGTACATGCATGTTGGTCACATAGTTTGCATTTGTACATTTCAAGTTGATGTTGTAAGTGTACCCTTCACCCAGAAAATATGGATTACACCCATTAGGTGTGAGCTTACTTCCCCCATCTCCCCCATCCCTCTGCTAGATTTCTGTTGAGTTTTACTTCCAGTTGTGCACATAAGTGTTAATTGACTAGTTCCAGTTTAGTATTGAGTACATGTAGTGTTTGTTTTTCCATTCTTGTCATACTGTGCTTAGAAGGGTGATCTCCAGTTCCATCCAGGTTGTTACAAAAGATACTACATCACCACTTTTTTTAAGGACTGAATAGTACTCCATGGTGTACACATACAACATTTTATTAATCCACTGATGTATTGATGGGCACTTAGGTAGTCTCTACACCTTTATTACTGTGAATTGTTCTGTCATAAATATTTGAATACAATTGTCTTTTTGATAAAATATGTTTTTTTTTCCCTTTGGACAAATGGCTAGTAGTAGGTTGGGGGTCCAAACTTAGGTCTACTTTTAGTTCTTTGAGATACCACCATACTGCTTTCCATAGAGGTTGTACCAGTTGCAGTCCCTCCAACAGTGTATAAGTGTTCTTTTCTCTCACATCTATTCCAGTGTCTGGCAGTGTTTAGGATATTTTCATAAACTCCATTCTCACTGGAATTAGGTAATATCTCATTGTGATTTTGATTTTGATTTCCCTGATGATTAGAGATGTTGAGCATTTTTTTTTCATATGTTTACTGGCCATTAGACTATCTTTCTTTAAAATGTTTCTGTTCTAAGAATACACATGCATTTAACTAAGGAGGTAAAATACTGTAATAGGAAGAGCTATGAAACACTGAAGAAAGAAATCACAGAGAATGTAAACAGGTGGAAAAAACCATCATGCTCATGGATCAGCAGACTCCACCTTGTTAAAATGGCAATACTACCCAAAGTGATTGATGGAGTCAATGCACCACCCATTAAAATTGTGTTGTCAGGTTTTGAAGTCCTAGAAAAAAATAGTTCTATATTTTGTGTAGAACCAGAAAAGACCCCAAATAGCCAAAGAAATCTTACATAACAAGAACATGTTGAGAAGCATCACTTTTCTAGACTTCAAGCTATACTCTGCATCCCTTTTCCAGACTTCAAGGCCACAGTAACCCAAACATCATAGTACTGGTACAAAAACAGAGACATAGACCTATGGATCAAAAATGAGAATGCAGAGATGAAACAATCCTTATACTACCATCTGATTTTTGATAAGACAGACAAAAATACACAATAGGAGAAAGAATCTCTATTAAATAAACAGTGTTGAGAAGACTGAATAGCCATATGTAAAAGAATTAAACAGGACTCACACCTCTCACCACTCACAAATATTAATTAATGATAGATAAAGGACTTAAACCTAATGGATAAAACCACAAGAATTCTAGAAGAAAATATTGCAAAAAACTTAACTCTTATAGATATTGGCCTATGAAGAAGACCCCAGTGACAATCAGAGTAAATGGGGCCTGATCAAATTAAAAAGTTTCGGCACAGCCAAGGACACAATCGCAATCCTTTCTAAACTTAACCTGGCTTGAGTCTTATCATCTTATTTCTTCCTTGGGTACTGACACAATGCTTAAGACCTAGTTTCTTTGAAATAATAATTATCTGTTGTTAACTATAGCTTACTGTCACATCTGTCATGTAAGTTTAAGTATGAATTCTAAATATAATTTCTACTTTGAAACAAAGTTACTAAATATCACCTCTGATTATTTTTTCCCCAAGAAAATTGCCCTAAATCTTGGCAGTCTTTCTTCAAATAACGGGTCAGGTTGTGTTACTGCCCCACAGGAGCTTTTGTGCCCTGTAATGACCACTGTGTTCTATATATGCACCACACCAAGGGTCTTTGTTATGTTAAATATATGCATTAGAGTACCATTAATATTTGAGGTAAAAGGCATTTTTGAAATAATAATGTGTATATTGAGTGATGCATATCACTCACAAATAGAGAAAGAATAAAAAGAAATGTTACTACATTCCTGTAAAGGGCACTAACCACTACACTGATCCTTGTTATTGCTGATAGTGACTCTCCACACACCTACACTGTTCAGGGTGCTGCGAGAAATACAAAAAAATCAATGGATCACCAAAAGTCAAGGTAGCTCATGGTAAGAGGAAAATGTTTGATGTATACTACTACATATACATGATAAAGGTATTAAAGTGTGAAGTTTTGCAAAGGTGGAAAGAGAAAAGAGTGGAAGGAAGTGTCCTGAGAAGGAGAAAATAGGAACAATACTTATTATTAAAAAAGTAAAATAAAGAGCCTCCATGCCAAGCTAAGTAAGAAATTCAGACTCTGTACTGTATCTTGTAAGTTATAGAGGCCCTGAAGGGTTTTAAGGAAGAGAGCAACTAGATTTAAAAGGCATTTGGGGCGGTGCCTGTAGCTCAGTGGGTAGGGTGCTGGCCACATACACCCAGGCTGGCGGGTTTGAACCTGGCTGAACTCACTAAACAATGACAGCTGCAACAAAAAAATAGCCAGGCATTGTGGCAGGTGCCTGTAGTCCCAGATACTTGGGAGGCTGAGGCAAGAGAATTGTTTAAGCCCAAGAGTTTGAGGTTGCTGTGGGCTGTGATGCCACGACACTCTACCCAGGGCAACATAGTGAGACTCTGTCTCAAAAATAAATAAATAAATGGCATTTGGGAAGGTCTGTAATGTAGCTAAATGATAAACACAAGTCCTTTCTTATGAGAGAGAAAATGGGACATGGGAAGATTTATTTAATCCAAGACCAGCACAACTGTTTATATAGTCTAATTATTATTATATGGATGATCAGGATATAATATTGGTAAGCAATGTCATACTTAATTTTTTTTTTTTTTTTTTTTTTAGATAGTCTCACTCTGTTGTCTAGGCTAGAGTGCCATGACATCAGCCTAGCTTCACAGCAACCTTAGACTCCTAGGCTCAATTGATCCTCCTGTCTTAGATTCCTCAGTAGCTGTGACTATAGGTATCTACTACCACACCCACTTAATTTATTCTATTTTTAGTAGGGATAGGAATCTCACTCTTGCTCAAACTGGTCTAAAACTTCTGAGCTCAAGCTCCCATCTCAGCCTCCCAGAGTGGTAGGATTACAGGTGTGAGCCACTGTGCCCAGCCTTAAAATTTTTTTTAGTTTTATAGATCTACTGCTTCTAGGTGAGCAGAGCGGGGAATAGGCTTGTTTTCATATAGTTTGTGTGTCCAGGATGCATCTTCTCTATTTTCTTTCATGTGAACACTCACAGATCCAGAGGACAGTTTAGACATTCGCTGGGTCTTGATTCTAAAGGTGAGGCTGCAGGGCCTGCCAGATGGTGGAGGAGTTCACGTGGGGCAACCTTCATACCAGCAACACAACACTGGCTGGTAGACAAACACAGGCAGAGGAATCCTGCTTCAGTGACTTGCAGCAGCGACAGATGGCAATCATATTTATAATTTTCCTTTCATCAAGTAGTACACAACAAATGACCTGGCAAGATGGAGGAAAAGTATTAGATTTAAATGAAAAATAATTACCTGATACACACTGAGTTTCCCCTGGAAGGGTCATTATGAGTCTGTAAATGGCCAGAATACCTACAACTTTAACTTTTATAATTTATCAAAAAAATAAGAGAAAGTGTCATCCCCTCGGTGAGCATTCAGATGTGAAGGATTCACCATCCCATAATTTGTGCTGCCATTCCTTCCTTCAGCCAAAAGCACTGATTATGCTAGAAAACACACATACATTTTTTTCCTAAATATTCTCTTGTAATAAATCTCCTAATAGGGGACTATTTATTTTTTGAAAAAATTGCATCAGACTAAATCCAAGTATATCCACTCAAAAGATGGTCAAGAGATTTAGCAGTTCTGAATCCTTAATATAAAAATTTCCTTTGTATTTTGTCTGGGTTCATAAAAACATTGTTTTAAACTTATACTTTGAATCTAAATTTAAAGGAGTATTTAGATTCTGTGTCCAATTAACTCTTGCTACCTGCATTAATAAAAACTGGGAAAGATTATTGATTGTGCTAAAAAAAGATGAAGCTAAAGCTAGTAAAGATGAAGAGGAAGCTAGTGAAGATGAAGATGAAGCTAGTGAAGGCAGCAAAGGAGATATTTCAATTAATCTTTTGAAAGTGTGAAAACAATTATATGTTGGCACTTAGTAGATAATGTCAACAATTAGATCAAAGGGTGTTTTCCCCACTCTAGCAACCTCGCAGGTCCTCTAACATGCCCCTTCCACTAGGCCTTGCCGTCTTTGCACTTGCTGTGGCTCTTGCCTGGAGAACTGCTACCATAGTCCCTACAGCTCTTTGGCTATTCCTAATTTTATACACACCCTTCAGAGCTCAGCTCAAGCATTATCTCCTCCCTTAATTACCACCCAGCCCATTCTGCATCATGTTGAAATCTCCTGCTATGAACACTTCTAGTAACCCATGATTCTTCAGTTTGTATGGTACCAGTAAAAACCCCATATAGCCAAGGCAATTCTTAGTAATAAAAACAAGTCTGGGGCATCAGCCTACCAGACTTTAGGCTGTACTACAAGGTCATAGTGATCAAAAGAGCATAGTATTGGCACAAAAATAGAGGCATAGACATCTGGAACTGAATAGAAAACCATGGGATGAAACTAATATCTTATAGCCACTAGATCTGTGATAAACCAAACCAGAACATACATGGGGGGGGGGGGAGGGAGAATCTCTATTCAATAAATGGTGCTGGGAGACCTGGATAGCCACATGTAAAAGACTGAAACTGGACATACACCTTTCTCCATTTACTAAAATAGATTCAAGATGGATAAAAGATCTAAATCTAAGGCATGAAACAATAAAAATCCTCAAAGAAATCATGGAGGAAACACTTGAAGGTATTGGCCTGGGGAAAGGCTTTATGAAGAAGACTCTAGTGGCAATTGCTACAACAAAAATAAACAAATGGGACTTAATTAAACTTTATAGCTTCTGTGCAGCTAAGGAAACAACAACCATAGCAAATAGACAACCATCAGAATGAGAAAACATATTTGCATATTATGAATCAGACAAAAGCTTGATAACTAGAATCCACAGAGAACTCAAATAAAGCAACAACAAAAAAGCCAACAATCCCTTATATCAATGAGCAAGAAAGATGAATAGAACCTTCTCTAAAGAAGACAGATGAATGATTCATAAACATATGAAAAACTGCTCATTGTTTCTAATCATCAGAGAAATGCAAATCAAAACCACCCTGAGATATCACCTAACCCCAGTGAGAATGGCCCACATCACAAAGTCTCAAAGCTGCAGATGCTGGTGTGGATGTGGAGAGAAGGAAACACATTTACACTGCTGGTGGGACTACAAACTAATACAATCTTTTTGGAAAGAAGTATGGAGAATCCATAGAGAACTCAAACTATACCTCCCATTTGATCCTACAATCCCATTACTAGATATCTATCCAGCTCTTTCTTTCTTTTTTATTTTTGTTTAATTTATTTATTTTTATTGTTAAATCATAGCTGTGTACATTAGTGAAATCAAGGGGTACAATGTGCTGCTTTCATATACAATCTGAAGTATTCTCATCAAACTGTTCAGCATAGCCTTCATGGCATTTTCTTAGTTACTATATGTAGGCATTTGTATTCTGCATTTAGAAAGTTTTGCCTGTACCCATTCTAAGATGCACCATAAATGTTGCCCCATCCATGACTCTCCCTCCACCCTAACCTCCCCCCTCCCTTTCTCTTCCTTGGCCCTTTCCCCATGGTCTTGCGCTATTATTGGGCTATAGCCTTCATGTGAAAGCTATAATTTAGCTTCATAGTAG
>CAUYPK010070855.1:0-18868 GCA_963574355.1 Loris lydekkerianus | reverse complement strand
TGTCTTTAAATTCGTTAAATTCTTGAGACAACTTTTGAATTTCTCCTCGAATTCCTAATTCCATTTTATTAATCTTGTCTGCAATCCAAATTCTGAATTCGATTTCTGACATCTCAGCCAGATGTTTATGAATGTGATCTTAGATTAAATCTGCCCTATTTTTTCTTGGGGGGGTTTATCTATTCTGGTTATTCATGTTACCAGAGTTTTTCCGCTTATTCCACCCCATGGTTATTTTACTCCCTTTGATTTTCCCCTGGGGCTTTATCGAGGGCCCATACAATGTTGTGGCCTAAGAAAATGGGTCCCTGTCTAGTGTGGTGGGGCTCAGTGGTTCTGTCTTGTTTTCAGCTGGTTTCTGTTCAACCCTAGTGTAACATTTACTCTGGGTTGAAGTCTCAGCTGCAGGGAATACCAGAGGTTAAGTCACCCTGCCCACCCACTTCTGCCACCAATCAGAAAAGGATAATCAAACCTTTCTACAACTGCACTCCCAGGGCACTGCCTGAAAAGTCCTCAGTCTATTGGTTCAGTTCAGAAAGTCCAAATCAATTGTCTCAATCGGCACCTGTTTCAGTTGGGGGAGTTCAAGAGGTCTCTGGGGACTGGATCACAGGGGTCTGGTGACTACTCTGATATGGCTTACTCCAGTGCTGCATGGAGTCAGGAGGAGCCACCTAGCAAATAGATAAGTCTTGGAAGGTTGATGTCTCCTTCTTCTCTTTGCCACTCTGTTGGACCCAGTCACTGGTATCTCTGCAGATGGCTGACCCAGCTGCCTATAGTGAACAGATACTCCAGGGGTTTGCACCTGCTTGAATCACAAGGAAATCTGCTAGGCCTCTGTAGTCTGCCGTTATCTAGCAAGAGGAGGTGGGGCCTGACATCCTTGGGTGCATGATGAAGGTGGGGGGGGTGTTCACTCAGACTTAGCCCCACCCCTGATTGATGTTGCTAACAGAACAGAACAGGACAGGACAACTTTGTGGAATTCTGTCTCTGTTTCTGCTAAAATCGCCTGCAGAAGACAGGCTGTTCTGGGTTCAAATGTCTTTGCTGCTGGAGGTTTGCATTAGATTACCTCTCTGAGTAGACCCTGACTGGAAGCTTTCCTGGTTTGTGAGCAGTGTCAGGCAAATCCTTTACTCATGGGTGGTCTCCTCTGGTTGCCCAGGGAGACAGGGTGTGCTGCTTCTGAATATCTAGAAGTGAGCCGTTTTGCTGTTAGTTAATTAAATAAATAAATAAATAAATAAATAAGGCTGTCGATCTGCCTCCAGGAACTGCCGCTCTGGTGTGGGCACCCAGCCGACCTTTCACTGACCAGCCACAGTTTATGCTCTGTTCACACCCCTCGAGAGATCACCCAGAAATCCGGACTCCTGGGGGCCAGGCCTCCAGATCTGAGAGTGGGGGTGAAGGAGAGTGCTCCAAGCCCAGAGCTGCAGCCCACACAGTTTTGTGCCTGGCTGCACCACTGCCAGAAGACAGCCACCGCTCCATGTCTCTGGGAAACCCTGCCCTGGAGTGGTTCCCTTCTAGCCGACCATCGTCTCCTCGCTTCCACGCCCCAAAGACGGTGCAGCTCAGGCACTGAGCACTCCCAAGAAATCACCCAACAATCCGGACTCCTGGGGGGCAGGCCCTCAGATCCCTGAGTGGGAGTTGGAGGGAGTGCTGGGAGCTCAGCACTGGAAACTGGGAAGCTTCAGCTTCACTCAGTTTTGTGCCTGGCCGTATTGCTGCCCGAGGAGGGCTGCTGCACCGCGCTGCAAGGAAATGCTGCCGAGATATGACTCCCCCTCAGCCGAGTGCCCTCTCCTCACTCGCGTGCCTCAGTGTAAGTGACTGGGGCATTGTCCGCTCCCCTGGAGAAATCACCCAAGAATCCGAACTCCTGGGGGACAGGCCCCCAGACACACGAGTAAGAGTGGGGAGAGAGCGCTGGGAGCTCAGCGCTTCAAATGGGGAAGCTACAGTTTCACTCAGTTTTATGCCTGGCTGTATTGCTGCTCAAAGAGGGCTGGTGCACCCCGCCTCAGGGAAGTGCCACTGTGGTGTGACTCCCCCTCAGTCAAGTGCTCTCTTTCCTCACTCCCATGCCTCAGAGTCAGCACTGATCATTCACAGCTCGGGCTCTGTCCACACCCCTCGATAAATCACCCAAGAATCCGAACTGGGGGACAGACATCCAGACCTCAGTGTGAGTGGAGGGGAGTGCTGGGTTGCCGGTAAAGATATTGAAAGTTTTATACAGTTTTATGCCTGGCAGGGGAGCACCATGGTACCCTAGTAGGGGAGGTAGATCCAGTTTTTAGAAGGTCACTCTCGTGAACTGAAGTGGGAGGGCCTTTAATTTCTGCCCTTTTGTTTGTTTGTGGGGCTCTTGAGCCAGTCTCATGGGGGAGGGGGAACTCCCGTCCGCTTGGTGATGGATTTTGTACCTTTTGTTTGCTTCCTTGTGGTCTCAGCTCACCTCAGTGGTGTTGATATGCGTTCTTCAACCTTCTCTCTTGGTACAGCTCGAATCCTCCAGGCTACTTACTAAATTTTTGTCCCTTAACTCTCCTTCTGGATGGAAACCTCTGTGGAAAGCTGGCTTCAGTCCACCATCTTGTCTCCTCCCCCCCCAGAGTTCTGAGTCTCTTGTTCTCACTCTTTTATCTTCATTTCTGGAAGGTTCTGTGCCAGGCCCAAGGAAGTGTTTTTTTTTTTTTTTTTTTTTTTTTGTTTGTTTGTTTGTTTGGTTTTGTTTGTTTGTTTTGGTAGAGATAGAGTCTTACTTTATATTTTTCCATTCTTAAGATACTTTACTAAGAAGATTGTGTTTCAACTCCATCCAGGTAAACATAAAAGATATAAAGTCTCCATCATTTTTATAGCTGAATAATATTCCATGGTATACATATGCCGTAGTTTGTTAATCAATTCATGAGTTGATGCACATTCTGGTTGCTTCCATGACTTGGCAATTATGAAATGAGCTGCAATAAAACATTTTGGTGCAAATGTCTTTGTGGTGAAATGAATTTTGTTCTTCTGGGTAAATACCTAGAAATGGGATTGCAGGATCAAATGGAAGGTTGACTTTTAGTTCCTTGAGGATTCTCCATACCTATTTTCATAGAGATTGTATTAGTTTGCAACTCTACTACTAAGGTAAAAGTGTTCCCTTTCTCCATATCCATGTCAGCATCCATAGATTTCAGACTTTGTGATGTGGGCTTATCTTACTGGAGTGAGGTCATATCTCAGAGTGGTTTTGATTTGAATTTCTCTGATGATTAAAGACCTTGAGCACATTTTCATGTGTTTGTTGTCTGTCCTCTTTAGAGAAGTTTCTGTTCAAGTCTCTTGCCCACTTAGAAATGCCATTGTTTGCTCTTTTCTTATTGATTAATTTGTGTTCTCTGTAGATCCTAGTTATCAGGCCTTTATGAGATTCATAACATGCAAAAATCTTCTCTTATTCTGAAGGCTGTCTGTTTGCTTTGGTTGTGGTACACTTGTCTGTGCATAAACTTTTTAGCATGATCAAATCTCAAGTTATTTGTTTTTGCTATTGCTACAATTGTTGGGGGGGGCATCTTTGTCATAAAATATTTCTTCAGGCCAATATTTTCAAGCATTTTTCCCACACTCTCATCTGAATTTTTATTCTTTTACATCTTTTTTTTTCTTTTTCTTTTTTGAGACAGAGTCTCACTTTGTCACCAAGAGTAGAGTGCCATGGTGTCACAGCTTACAATGTTTAATGTTGGGCTCAGGAGATCCTCTTGCCTAAGATTATCCTTTTTATTAGAGACAGGGTCTCACTCTTGCTCAGGCTAGTCTCAAGCTCATGAGCTCAAGTGATCCACCTGCCTTGGCCTCCCAGAGTGCTCAGATTACAGGCATGAGCCACCATGCCCAGCCTGTTTTGTGTCTGAAATTGAAATCTTTAATGAAGCAAGAATCAATTTTTGTCAATGGTAAGAAGTGTGGGTCCAGTTTCAGTCTTCTATGCACAACTAACCAGTTCTTCTAGCACAATTTATTAACTAAGAATTCTTTTCCCCAGTGTCTACTTTTGTTAGGCTCATCAAAGATAAAATGATGATATGTGGCTGGGTTCATCTCTGGATTCTCTATTGTATTCTATAGATCTAGATCTCTATTTTTGCACCAATACCATGCTGTTTTGTTCACTACAGACTTGTAGTATAACATGAAGTCTGCTAATGTGATGCTTCCAGATTTATTTTTATTTCCATTTACTTTTATTTATTTTTCAGGATTTTTTCTGGTTCCGTATAAAATGAAGTACTATTTTTCAAGTTCTTCAAAGTATGACATTGGTGCTTCAATGGAGATTGCATTAAATCTGTAGATTGCTTTGGGTAGTATGGACATTTTAACAATGCTTATTCTTCCTAGCCATGAGCATAGTATGTTCTTCCATTTGTTGATGTTTTCTGGATTATTTTTCTCAGAATTTCATAGTTCTTTTTACAGAGATCCTTCACATCTTTTGTTAGATATATTGCCAGGTACTTCATCTTCTTTGCAGCTACTATAAAAGGGATTGATTCTTTGATTTTATTATCAGCTTGACTATTATTGACATATATGAAGGCTACTGATTTGTTTACATTGATTTTGTATTTTGACGTTTTCCAGGTGTAAGATCATATCATCTACAAGTAGCAAGAGTTTGAGCCCCTCTGTCCCTATTGAAATACCCTTGATCTCCTTCTCCTGCCTAATTGCAAAGACTAGGACTTTTAGCACTATTTAAATAGCAGTGGCAAGAGTGGGCATCCTTCTCTAGTTCCAGTTCTGAGTGGAAATGCTTTCACTCAGTTCTGGTGGAAATGTTTTACTCCATTCAATATGATATTGGCTGTTGGTTTGTCATAGATGGCCTCTATCAGTTTCAGAAATATCCCACCTAAGCCTGTTTTCTTACCTGTTCTTATCAAGAAAAAAATGCTGAATATTATCAAAAGCCTTTTCTGCACGAAATGAGAGAATCATATGGTCTTTGTCTTTTATTTTATTTGTGTGGTGATTTATATTTATGGATTTATGTATGTTGAACCATTCTTGCATCGCTGGGATAAAACCGACTTGATCATGGCATATAACTGTTTAAATATGTCTCTGTGTTCTGCTTGCTAAGATATTGAATTTTTTTTGCACTGCTACTCATTAATGATATTAGTCTATAATTTTCATTTTTTGTTGGGTCTTTTCCTGGTTTGGGGATCTGTGTGATGTTTACTTTGTAGAATTTGTTGGGGAAGATCCCTTCTTTTTCTATGTTTTGGAATAGATTATGCAATATAGGAACTAGTTCCTGTTTAAGGGTTTGGTAGAATCCTGGTGTGAAATCATCTAGTCCAGGGATTTTATTTGTTGGAAGATATTGTCTAGTTGATGATATTTCAGTGTTTGATATTGGTCTATTGAAAATTTCTAATTCTTTCTGGATGAGTCTAGGAAGATGGGGTGCTTCCAGGTATTGGTACATTTCCTCTACATTTTCATATTTCTGGGCATAGAGTTTTTGTAGTAATTGTTGAGGATCTTTTGTATTTCTGTGAAATCTGTTGTTTTTCACCTTTTTGTTTCTGATTGAAGTTTTTAGAGACCTTACTTTTCTGTTTCTGGTTAGTTTGGCCAAGAGTTTATTAATTTTATCAATATTTTCAAAGAACCAGCTTTATGTATTGCTGATCTTCTGAATGATTCTTATGTTCTATATTTCATTTACTTCTGCTCTGAAAATGGCTATTTCTTCTCTTCTGCTGGGTTTGGAATTGAATTGTTCTTCCTTTTCTAGTTACTTGAGATGATCCATTAAGTTGTTGACTTGCTCTCTTCTTGTTTTTTTAAGGAAGGCATCTTATGCTATAAATTTGCCTCATAGGCCATCCTTTGCAATATCCCACAGGTTTTGATAATTTGTGATTTAATTATCATTTTATTCCAGCAATATAATGATTTCCTCCTTAATCTCATCTTTGATCCAGCTGTCATTCAGCACAAGGTTATTTAGTTTCCATGACTTTTTTTTTTTTTTTTTTGTATGAATATTTCTGTTGCTGTTGAGTTCAGCTTTAATTCTGAGATGGCTTGAGAAGATAAAGGGAATAATTTCTATTCTTTTTAACTTCTTGAGAATAGACTTGTGTCCTAAGATATGATCCATTTTGGAGGATGATCTGTGGGCTGATCAGATGAATTTGTATTCAGTTTTGTTATGATAAAAAGTTCTATATGTTTGTTAAGTCTATTTGTTCTAGGGTTATGTTTAAATCCATTGTTCCTTTGTTTAGTTTCTCCTTGAAGGATCTGTCCAGTACTGCCAAAGGGATGTGGAAATCTCCAACTATTATAGTTCAGGAAGATATCATATTGTTCACATCAGTTGGGGCTTGTCTTATTAATTGATGGACATTCAGGTAGGGTGCATAAATGTTAATTATTGAAATTTCTTCATGTTGTGGGCCTCCCTTGACAAGTATGTAGTGTCCGTCCTTGTTTTTCTTTATTTTTGTTGGTTTAAATCGAATTGTATTTGCAAATAAGACTGAAACACCTGCTTTTTTCTGATTACCATTTGCCTGGATTACTGTTTTTCCACCCCTTCTTCTTGAGTCTTGTTTTATTCTTTGAGTTTAGGTGTGTTTGTTGTAGACAACAGATATCTGATCTGAGCTTTTGTATCCAGTTGGCCAGCCTGTGCCTCTTTAGAAGAAAATTAGAGCCATTCATAATTATTGAGACAATGGATAGGTATGGTGGAGTTATCTTGTTTTTCAGAAGTTCAGAGCTTATTTCTATCCCTTTCACCATTGTGGAAGCTAGGCTTTATTATTTAATTTCTGCATGTGATTACTTTGATGGTGGACCATCACGTAGGACATTATGAAGAATGGGTCTGAGTACTACCTGTAAATTTCACCTAGTTATGGCAAATTTCCTCAACATTTGCATGTCAGTAAAATATTTGATTTCTCCATCACAAATGAAACACAGTTTAGTGGTAAACAGTATCCTGGGCTGAAAATCATATTGTTGAAGGTTAAGGTTGATGCCCATCCTCTTCTGGTTTGAAAGGTTTTGGCTATAAAATCTGCAGTCATCCTGATATTTTTCCCTTTGTAGGTAAAACTTTTCTTATGCCTGGCTGCTTGCAAGATCTTCTCCTTCATATTAACTTTGGCAAAGTTAATTGCAATGTGTCTAGGAGATTATTTGTTTGGATTAATCATGATGGCTTTCTGAAACTATCAACTATCTGAATTTCTGTATCTCTCTCAATGCTTGGGAAATTTTCCACCATAATGTCTAGGAGTAGAGCATCTGTGCTATTAGTACCATCCTCTTATTCTTTAGAGATCCCTATGATTTGCATGTTTGATCTTTTGGAATGTTCCCATAACTCTCTCAGGGAATACTCTGATTTTGTTCTCCTTGTTTCTGCCTCTTTGAATTCTTATGGTAGTTCAAAAGTCTTGTCTTCAGTTTCTGAAATTCTTTCTTCTCCCTATTCAACTGTATTATTGGGGGGTCTCTACTGTGTTTTGAAGCTCCTCAAATGTCATTTTTAATTCCTTAAGCTGTGCTATATCTTTACTCATTATGTACATATTTTTTGTGACTTTGCCTTTGAATTCTTTAATGTCTTGAGACAACTTTTGAACTATTTTTTGATTCATATTTCTATCTTTTTCTCCCTTCCCATCATCTTATTTGACATCCATATTCTGAATTCTATTTCTGAATTTTCAGTAATTTCTCTATGGATGGTATTTTCCATTGTATCTCCATTGTAATCTCTTGGGGCACTTGATCTGCTCTGATTTTTCATGTTGCCTGAGTTGTCCCTGATGGTTCCTCTCCATAAATATTTACAACTTTAAAAAATATTTATAAATTATAATTTTTTAGTTAAAATGATAGGTTGTCCCCAAATAATTACTGAGAGATAGTCTAATCTGACACCCTTAGGAAACACTGTACTAACCTACTTGACAATTAAAACTGGTGAGGTAAAACCATATTGGGAGGCCCAAGGATCTGGTGCTAACCACCCCTTCTCCAATGAGCTGGGGCTTGTGATTGTGGCTTTCCCCCTACAGTCTTGCAAAGTTCCCTTTCAGGGCAACAGACAGGGACTATGAAGGCCAGTTTGGTGAGATAGCACAAGCTGAGTCTGTCTTCATATCTTCCTGCCCTCTGCCTAAACCTAAGGAGTTGCAGTATTTTGCTTGAATAAGTGCTGGGCAAAGATATCAAAACTTGCTGCCTGCCCCTCACGAAAAACAGCTGGAGGGTTATCTGGGTGCAGACTTGATGAATTTCCCCTTTCACTTGCCCAATCTCCCCACTGCCACTCAAAGAAAGTGAAATAAGTGGTGAACCTTCAGCCCCAGACAGGGCAGCAAGAGAATAAGAATCCATGGACAGCTCTGGCTGAGAGTTCCAGTCAAACTCACTCAGGCAACATGAGCAACACTCACACAAAAGAATTCAGAGAGTCATCAGGTAGTCAGAAAATAAAAATCTGTAATCAGATAAGTCTGGAAGTGCCTGGGTGGCTGGAGAAGAGTCTTTTCTAGTGGGATGGAGAGTCAGGATAGTTCACCTCTCTCTCCACCGAAATTAGAACTGTGGTGCCACTATTTTCAGGCTGCGTCTCAGTGGCCCACACAATGCCCCAGCCTCTCAGTCAACTCCCCAAACACTCCATCTTCTGTAAGGGGAAATCCATCAGGCAACCAGGATAGGGGGGAAGTGAGCTGCGGGGTTAGGATGGCAGAGAGAATATTTGTTCACTTTTGTGCCAGGTAGGATGGGGCCTAGACTCAAGGGTGGGACCTCCTTGTTGTAAGAAGACCAGGATTTAGAGGCTGTCATGGGGTGAAGTGAGAATTCCTATGCTCCAATTCCCTGCTTGTGGTTGGAAAGACTGCCATGGACCTCTTGATTGAGAGCTGGGTCTCCTGGCCCGTTGGCAACAAGCACCTTCTGACTAGTTGCTGTATATCTGATCTGTGTTGTCTTTCTTCCTCTTTCTTGTCCTCACAGCTTGTCTCAGCAAGGATGACATGCACCGAACTTTCTTCTCCCTGTGCTAAAATCCCTGCCATTGGCTTCTCCAAGTCCACTTCAGTCAAATATCTCTCACTCTGGATACGAGCCTCTGGCTAAAGCTGCTTCCAGTCAGCCACCTGGACTCCTCCCCCTAAATGCATTTCTAAGCAATTGATCAGAATTTTTTTTTTTTTTTGCAATGAATTATCATTTCAGATTTCTTTTTCTTTTTTATCTGTTTTTAAAAGAAATTCTTTGTTTTTATAAAGGGTTCTTATTTTATTAACTGTTGTGACTCCTGGTCCAGATCCCAAAAATTTATTGACAGTGGCTTTCACATAGAATATTAGTTTTGCCCTTGTTCTGATTAGCTTAATTGCTATATGACTCATCTCATAGGATGAAGGTAGATTTAGATAATAAAATATGGGTTAAAACAAAAACAAAACAAAATACTGCTTTCTGATTATGAACCAAATCACTATATTTACAAGGAAACAAAATTTTCCCTGTTAGTTGGGGACTTTCCTGGTGTTATATTAATGATAGGTGGACTTTCCTAGTGTTCTCTGAATCCAATTATATGTTGAATGATGAATTTTGATTACATTTTTCCAACTTTCAAAATGTTTTTATCATGCTCATATAGGAAATAAAAGCATTTTCCCCATTTCATGATCAGATTAGACTATTGATGAAACTTCAAGACATATAAATAACAGTATATTTGAAATTTATATATAAATTTATGTATAAATATATAATTGAAAGAAAATTTATATATAATTTATATATAAATACATAATTGAAAGGAAATTTATATATAAATTTATATATAAGTACATAATTGAAAGGAAATTTCAATTATAGTTCCACCAGGGAATATTTAGATGAAATAATTAAATGCTGTAAACTTAGTGATGAAATTGACCATGAAAAATAAAATGTCTTTTAAAATTTCCTAGCAAAAAAATTTAGTAAATATCACACCATAAACTGATACGTACCTCTGCAGGATTACTGAATATTTATTTCTAACTATGCAAAATCCTTGAAAATGAAAGGAGAAGGAAAAAAAATCTATCTGAAGTTTCACAAAACTTCTACCAGTTAGAAACATTTGTTCTAAGTATTTGCATAGAAATTAGTGTCATGTTAATAAAATTTCTGTTAAAAACATACTAAATTAAATCAGGAAAAATTTCACAATAAATAAAAAGCCCTATCTTAATATTCTGACTTCTGAATTATTGAGTAGATGACTGCAAAGGAAAGCTATCTGCAAATCTCGTTGGTAAAAAGAACAAACTCTACCTTAGAGGAGATGTAGCAATTTGGAGATGATGTAACTTAGCCCACTACTATGGTCCACATTTTAGACTTTAACATTATGGTCACAAAATTCATTATAATTATTTCTGGTTATTTTGATCATGGGAATATACAGGAATGACCCAGAGGTGAAAGTAGCTCTTATTTGTCATTATGTTTGAAACATAATTCTCCTTTTCTTCCACCATTTGAAATAAAATTCATTTATATTAATCATGTTTATTAGAGTATGAGCTAATAAAAGATAAATGAATGGTATTTAAATCAATTTTATTTTTAGCACGACCACCTTCAGGCTTCAATACATGTTTTAATATTTCATTCTGCAAGTAAAATATGCCCTTACATTTATGATATTTTAATTGAAATCAATACTTGCCTTATTACTTATGATTTCTTAAGAGCACTGTCCCACCCACCCAATTAACTATGGGCAAGAATATATTATTTTGATTAAATTATTATGAACTGCCTGAAAAGGTAAATCATACAATCATTATTTTATATCCCTAGAACTATGATTAACATCCTCCAGGAAAACAAACTAAGAAAATTGCCTCACTTTTGTATTTTGATTAAATTTCTCTTGGTTTACATAGGTAATAGTCCCAATCATAGTTTCTAAAATAGTGAAGAAGTAAACCTCAAAACATTTTATGATTAATCAAAAGCAGAAAGTGTAAATTGTATATAAATTAAAATAATATTTTCACTTGTAAATATGTCATACATATCTAGGTTTCTCATAATATAGTTGGTTATTTAAAAAATATTTACAAACCAATCAGAGTCAATATTCTGCCACCCTGGAAAACTAAAATGGTATGTTTGCACTGTTTTTCATTTATCTATCTATCTATCTATCTATCTAGTCTATGAACATGTAGAAAAGCTATAATTAAACTGATTTTTAAAAGAGGGTAACGTAATCCGTTGTGATTACTTCCCAAAAAATGACTGATAAGAAATAGGTTATCCTCCTGCTAGATTTTCTGTGGCTCAAAATTTTTTAGTACTTTATCCTAAGAACTTTTCTTAGGAAGAGCATTCCATAAAATGCCAAAAGTTTCTGAGTCAAATTAATTTGAGAGATGCTGCAAACTCTGTCATCCCTTGATAATTCAGTGCCTATTAGCATGTTATAAGGTTCCAGAAATGTCCCAATAATGACATCTGTTTTGCCTTGAATAATGCAACATTTCTCAAGCTCATTTGACCATGATTTGTTTTTTCTAACATTTTATATAATAGCCAACAAACTGGATTCCCTTGTAAGTTAGTTTGGGAAATGCTGCTATGAAGCAAATGTTAAAATTCATGTTAAAGTTGAAACAGACCTGAGATCATTAGAAAAACAAATATATATTAGTATTTTATAGATAAAGACAGAGTTCCATGGGAGATAATTTCTCTCTCTCTCTCTCTCTCTCTCTCTCGATTGTATATATAGTGTGTACATATATATATATATATATATAAAATATGTGTATATAGAGTATATTTATATATATACTATATATATATAGTATATGTGTGTATGTGTGTGTGCGTATATATGTATATCCCTAGCACATAGGCACGTGGTGGCTACATAAATACTGTTAGATTAAAATGAATGAATAAGGCTACAGTTAGAATTCAAGGCTCTTGTTTCTTGATCCACTGAACTTTTCAAAGGACTTATCTCACTTTTTCTTAAGGACCAGATCAGATTGCTGGGGATTTTTATAAAGAGAATTACTGGCTGTGTAGCATTGGCCACAGAATTGAGAATCAGGATAATCTCTCTCTCATGAGGTTTTAGTCAGTACTGAGATGTCACATAAGAGGAAGTGCTTACTACACAACTCATGTTAGTTTATATTCCAATAAATGTTCAATAAATGTTAGTTTATATTCCTTTCTCTAATGGTGTTATCTAGAAAAATGATATCTATGATAGCATTGTCCCACTTGCTAAAATTTTTTTTATGCATTTTAGGATTATAACAGCATGAAAAGCACAAATCCAAAGTGTACACTTGCTGAAATTTTGACAAGCTGAACAAATCTGGGCAATTACTACTCAGGCTAACAGCAGAGCATTACTAGAACCCCAGAAGACATTCTCATGTTCTTCTCCATTCTGTACTCATCAGCAGTGTTTTATGTAAATAAAATCCCACAGTACATACTCTTTTGTGTTTGACATTTTTTGGCGCAAAATTATTTTCAAAACAAGGAAATTTGAACATTCTTTAAGTGAATGCAACTGACTGGGTATTTCTAGAAAATATTCTCATGATATATTTAATTGAGAATTTTTCTTGATAATGATATTGTCTTTTCATAAATATATACTTTAATATGAAAATATTTCCTTTACTAAATCACCATTACGTTTTTCAACCTAAAATAAGTGGAATGATTTCAAAAGTAATCAGAGGCTGGAGTACCCACATTTTTACACCACAGTTCTTTATATTATCTCAGCATTACTCACTCTTTAAAAACATTAGTCACATATTAAGAAGATGAAAACATTAAAGACAACAAATTAGCTAGCCTTTATATGAGCATGGGTTGGTTTGCCAGGGGACCTCATTACTACTCATCTTAACGTTAGTGGACAATGTATCTCTAAAAGAATTGAATACTGGATGAGAAAATACCAAAGGGGAAAAAGTTGGGGAACATAAGGTACAGAATTGGGCTAGAAGATTGCTGGTATAATGGCTTGATTAGTCTCAGAGGAACTATGTGGAATAGTATATAAGGGAAGTATCTTGGGAAAAGATGTGATTTCCAAATTGCCGACTGGAATAAGCTTATTAAAAAAAACTGAAAAGGGAACCCCATCCTGATTTTCCACAAACAATAAAAATAGTCTGCTCCATTATTTCTAGACTTTAAAAGTAGCATATTGAAAGCATTCTGTTCTATCGTTTTAAACAATGGAATAGATAACTTTAGTTAGGTGCTATTTTACCTGGGAGCAGGTGGCTGGACTGTTTGAACTCTCCAAGCCCTTTCTGGCAGCAGGATTCTTTAATATAGTCTTCTCCTGGGATACAGAATAAACAGCGTACACCTAGAAATGTCAGCAAAAATGTCTTCAATATCTTTCTACTTAATTTTAATGAAGGATAGCATTCCTTCATATAAAACTACTAAGACTGTCTATGCTTGCTTTCACAAGAGAAATTCACAAATAAGGGTAACTCAGACTCCTCTATCATTTTCGAAGACTCAACTGTGGAGTTCAACAGAAGCTAGAAAATCACTTCACATAGATCTACTATAAAACAAACAAACAAACAACAACAACAACAACAAAAAAAAAACCCCTCAGAGTCCATTTATAGCCAAGCAAATTTACAAAGCATTAGTTATTCTGTCACCTTTTCTCTCTGATCTAGCTTCTGATGATGAAAACATTATACTGTGATATTTTCAAAAGTGAACTACTCATTATAGTATTTAGAGACTTAATTAAATAAAATTTTAATTAAATAGAGAAATAGATGCAAAAGTGGAATTAATATTAGGTTTAATGATCACAAAAGTTTGTGATTGAACATTTGGCATACAAGGGATTAATAGCCATGCTATCTTGCCATGATTTCTAGTATTTCATCATGTTACATATTTTACATGCTACATATATTTACTATACCTATAAAAACAATTCCTTTAAAACCTACCTTGATCTGGCTTCAAGCTCTCCAATTTTGTACATTATTATATATTTTTATATTTGTTCTTACTATACCCTTTCTTCTAGCCAGACTGGCCAACTAATATCTACTTTAAAATATGTCCTTTCAATCTCTGTGCTTTTGTTCACATTTTGTTCTTGATGTAAGATGCTTTTCCTCGAGGATTTCCCCTCCGAGTCTCATCTGTCTTATTTCTAAATGCAACATCTTCCCCCAAATCCAATTTCCTTTTTATACAGTCGTAACTGGTCCTTTATATACTCAGTATGTATGTAGTTAAATTAAAATACTTATGATTTGTTAAGTGTTACCAGATTTGGGCATAACTACAAGTTATAAAATTTTTTTGTATCTTTCCCCTTTCTCTTTGAATTTTCCTTTACTTCTTCCTCCTTTAATAAACTAGCAGGAACTAAATTCTCTATGTTCCTAAACTACCCCACCCAGGGCACGTAAATTAAGTAACTCACATTTTTAACTACTAACTTCTAATTCTTCCCATTCTGTGTCTTCTTTCCTGCTAACAAGTTAAAAAACAATAAAAGGTTAATTTCCTAAAATATGTAAACTTTATACATTAACATAATGACTTACTCAGAGATATGGAACTTGAACCAGAATGCTAAATTGTTATATCTGTATACTGATTGCATTTTAAAAGTACTTTCATAACCATAATTTATTTTATATATACTGTAGACAAAGAGTATTATTTCTATGTTGTTGATAAGGAAACTGAGATCAGGAAAGCTTAAATAACTTGAATAATATCACACTGCTAGTAAGTATTTGTGCCTGGTCTAAATATCTGTCTATCTATAATATCAACTCTGAAGACAAGGTGGAATATTGGAATGTTAAGGGTACATGTGAAACTTAGTAAATGTAGAATATAAATGTCTTAACACAATAACTAAGAAAATGCCAGGAAGGTTATGTTAACCCGTGTGATGAAAATGTGTCAAATGGTCTATTAAACCAGTGTATGGTGCCTCATGATCACATTAATGTACACAGCTATGATTTAATAATTTAAAAAAAGGAAAAAAATAAAATATTTGAGTTTTGTTCCTGGGTAGAGACAGGAGCTTAGATTCACTTAACAACTACAATTAACAAATTAAAAACGAAACCATATACTTTTTTATTAGAATTAATTCTGAAAGCATTATATAGTCACATAATTAGCACATCACTGATTTCTTAGAAAGTGAAAATATTAAAAGTTGATAGGACAAAGAATGAGAGTACATTTATGCCAATTATTATTTCAAAAGTGAATCTTCTATTTCAAATTAAATGTGGGAATTATGTTTCATAATTGGCGGAGTTCAGAAAAGGCCAACAGTGTTTGCTGTAAATTCTATTCAGCTCAGCATTTCTCTTGTAAATTCTAAGACTAAAAGTTTTACAATTTTATATTAAAAACCAGTTTGAAGCAAGCTCTTAATTTTTTTATGTTTTCAATCCAAAGAGTGATTAACTCTATCTGAAGTAAATACATTTACCTTGACGTTAGCCTATATTTACAGTCTGTTTTCTACTCAATAACTGGAACTGTAAATTAAAAACTTTTCAGAAACTTGGAAAACTCTCATCCTCATGCATTCTCCTCTCTCTTTCTCTTCTCTCTCTCATTCTTGTTCTTTCTCTCTCAATCCCTGTGGTATGTTACATTTTATACAATAGCTATTTCCTTCATCCTGTCTGCTAACAGGACTTCAAATTTATTTAGATGGCAAAATTTGTTCAACTCCAGGGGATGAATCATGATAGATCTGAAGTCAGAAGTAGGCAAACTTTTAATGTAAATGTCCAAGTAAGTAATATTTTAAGCTTTGTGATTCATATAGTCTCTGTTGCAACAATTCAACTCAGTTCTTGCAGCAGGAAAGCAGCCTATATAATATATAAATAAATGGGTATGATTGTGCCCTAATAAAATGTTATTTACAAAATTGGGTGTGAGCCATAGTTTTCCAAACCATGGTCTATGTCAGTCATAACACTCTCATTCTTCTTAGTCAGTGACAGAATTGGAAATGAGTATGATACCGAATTCTGACCAAGGAAAGTGAAGGAGAAACTTGCTATGGTTTTCTAGGAATGCTTTTTGTCCCTGATAAGAGATGGAAATCAGAGAGGACAGTTCTTTCCTGCACAATTCTCCTTCCTACTCTGGGTACTATTACGTGAAGCCTGGAAGTGTAGCATAAAGATGGAATTTATTATGAGGATGATGGAGTTAGAAGATGGAATAAGCCTGGATCTTTGATGACACAGCAGAACCACTGATCAACCTTGGAAACCAACCTCTGGACTTGTAGTTGAATATAAAATAAATGCATCTATCTTTTACACCACTGTTGTTGGTTATAAAGACACTTCAACTAAATGCTTTCTAATAAACAGATATTTGGTAATTGGCTCCATTTTGCCTACTTCATTGACCATTTGTATTACCTAATTTACATAATCACCTCATTTCTGTTCCTTTTTTTATTATTAATATTAAATCATAGCTGTGTACATTAATGTGATCATGCGGCACCATACATTGGTTTTATAAACAGTTTGACACATTTTCATCACACTGGTTAATGTAGCCTTCCTGGCGTTTTCTTAGTTATTGTGTTAAGACCATTATATTTTACATTTACTAAGTTTCACATGTACACTTGTAAGATGCACTGCAGGTGTAATCTCACCTATCACCCTCCCTCTGCCCATCCTCTCTCCTCCCTCCCCTCCCTCTCCCCATACCCCAAATTCTTAGGTTATAACTGGGTTATACTTTCATATGAAAGCCAAAAATCAGTTTCATAGTAGGGCTGAGTACATTGGATACTTTGTCTTCCATTCCTGAGATACTGTAGTAAGAAGAATATGTTCCAGCTCCATCCATGTAAACATGAACGAGGTAAAGTCTCCATCTTTCTTTGTGTAATATTCCATGGTGTACATATACCACAATTTATTAATCCATTTGTGGATCGATGGGCACTTGGGCTTTTTTAATGACTTAGCAATTGTGAATTGGGATGGAATAAACATTCTGGTGCAAATATCTTTGTTGTAATGTGATTTTTGGTCATCTGGGTATATACCTACTAGAGGAATTATAGGATTGAATGGCAGATCTTCGGTGCATCTTACAAGGGTACATGTGAAACTTAGTAAATGTAGATTATAAATGTCTTAACACAATAACTAAGAAAATGCCAGGAAGACTATGTTAACCAGTGTGATGAAAATATGTCAAATGGTCTATAAAACCAGTGTATGGTGCCCCCATGATCGCATTAATGTACACAGCTATGATTTAATAATAAAAAAAGAGTATTCCTGTCAGAGGGACAGTGTCATTACAAAGCTGTGCAGTATCTTGGCATGTGTATCCACATTTAGAAACCAGCCTACTTATAGCTAGCTGCCTATTTTCTTTTTAGATTTGCACTGTTATTTTTAAATTTTTATTTTTTTATTTTTCATTTTTATGGAAATAATAGCTATATATAATAAGTATGGGATACATATGATATTTTATACACGCATACAATGTATAATGATCAGTCAGGGCAATTGGGATATCCATTACCTTAAACATTTACCATTCCTTTGTGTTAGGAACATTAGAACTCTGTTCTTCCAGTTATTTTGAAATACGTAATAAATATCGTAACTATAGTCACCCTGTTGTGCTACCAAACACTAGATCTTATTCCTTCTATCTAGTTAGATACAGTGTTGGTTTTTTTTTTTTGTTTGTTTGTTTTTATATCAATTAACCAACCCCTTTTTGTCCCTCTCTCTTAGTTACCTTTCCCAGCTTCTGGTAACTACTATTCTACGCTCTATTTCCATAAGATCAATTTTTTTTTTTAACTCCCACATGTGAATGACAACATAATATTTACCTTTCTGTGCCTGCCTTATTTCACTTATCACAATGGCCTCCAGTTTTATTCATGTTGTTGCAAATGACAGGATTTCATTCTTTTTATGGCCGAATAATATTCCACAGTGTACATGTACCATGTTTTCTTTATACATTCTTCCACTGGTGGACGCTTAGGTTGATTCCATATCTTGGCCCCTATGAAGTGTTGCAGTAAACATGGGAGTATAAATATCTCTTCGACATACTGATGTTCTTTACAATCTGGAAGAACTTTATGGCTTTTCAAACCTATGTATTATTACCTCTGTCCCTGAATACATTGTATGAATGAAACTCTACCCTTAGCACGAACTGATTTTACTCTTTGATTATTTTCTAACTCCTAAAAGTCAAGTTCTTATTCTTGAATGTTTTTTAGGGCCTTGTTATGGTTTTAGTTATTACAACTGTAGATTTGATAACACACATTCAACATGAATTTACATTCTTTTAATGAGTTTCTGCATTTCTGTTGAGTTAGTCTATTAGTAGAGTGCTTTGACCATCAAAAAACAGGCTTTTTTTTAATGGTTAAATCATAGCTGTGTACATTAGTGCAATCACCTGTACCCATTCTAAGATGCATCATAGATGTGGCCCCACCCATCACCATCCCTCCACCAAAACCTCCCCCCTCCCTTCCCCTTCCCTGGCCCTTTCCCCATAGTCTTGTGTTATAGCCTTCATGTGAAAGCTATAATTTAGCTTCATAGTAGGGCTGAGTACATTGGATACTTTTTCTTCCATTCCTGAGAGACTTTGCTAAGAAGAATATGTTCCAGCTCCATCCATGTAAACATGAAAGAGGTAAAGT